>JAZGTJ010017918.1:0-11744 GCA_036877575.1 Botia almorhae
TTGGAGATTTCTGAGGCTGAGAAGCGAGACCTGATGAAGATGAGAACTCTGGAGCGGAAAGCCAAGACGAGCGAAATTCAGCGTTTCCACAGAGCTCAGGTGAGCAGCACCATCACTTGATACTCAGAGTTCACAGGACAAGTCGCTGTTGGATATTTGTTTGCATTGATTGTAATACATGTATTTAGCTTTAAGTAAAAGATTGATTATCTTTACTTATTTAAATTTTGAATCGATTTACAATCAGATGACAAAAAAATTATGACCTTAATTAATTCATCTTATTATGGTCAATTGTATCAATACTTTATAAGAACAAAAATTATTTTAGCTTATGAAAAGCATTGAATAGACATTTATATGAAGTGGCATTAAAAGTCAATATTATTATTTTTTAACATAATCCAGTTTACATAATTAAGTCGATCACACTGGAAGTCTTTGCACTGTTGTTATTATTGGACTTAGTTTTTTTAAAATCACACTAATGAATGGCTTAAACTGACAGCTCTATTATCAACAGTGTGCTGTATGTTTTTGCTGTCATATCAGGATGAAAATAAGAGTCATCTGATGTCTGTTCTTATTTCCCTTATTCTGTCCCCGCTCTGACGCACATGCAGACGATTCAGAGAAGACTGGAGGAGATAGAAGTGACCTTCAAAGATCTGGAGGACAAGGGAGTAGAGCTGGAGAGAACCTTGAGAGAGGAGGCTGGTATGATGATCTCATCCATCTACAGACCAGACCAAACGTTCCTGCAGCAAACCACACACACTGCTTACTTCATAATATTATATAAACAGTCAGCATTTACCCCGACACACAGTGTACACTTTAACTTTTCTGACTGAAATAAAATAATTAGGTTACTTAGTAATCAGGCTTGTAATCAGAAGTTCGCTGGTTCGTTTCCAGTGCTGACAGCTAGCAACTGAGGTTCCCTCTGCTGCCATTGTGTCGGGGGTGTGTGTGTGTGTTCACAACTTGCTGTGTGTGTTCACTCCTCACCAGTGATGGGTTAAATGCAGAGGTCGTATGTCGGATATGGGTTACCATACTAAAATGTCACTTTCACATTTGCAATATTTCAATAATTTCTATATATTGTTTAGTCCCAAAACATCATGCACCAAAAAGGCTGTTGACTGATCAGAACTGAGACTAGAAAAAGTTAAGCTTCTTTTAACTGACTGATACCCAAATGCAGGTTATCAGTTAATGCAAATCTTATAATGAGCAAATATTGACTCAACCAGGCTAGCAGATAAGGTAAATTATTATTCAGGCTGAAAGTTTGATGATAGAAATTGCTGTATGTTTAGGCTTCAAACTTGGATATGTGTGTGTGTTGTAGGGTCAGGTAACCCTGAAACGATAGATCATTGGATTGAACTGGTCCAGGAGAAGAACGATCTGCTGTCCGAGGAATCTGATCTCATGGTGGCGTAAGTCTGATCACTGTTTCTCAAAGCTCGGTCATCTAAAATGGGCGGCACAGTAAACACACGCATCTCGGTTACCAAGCAATAATCTCAACACTCGTGAATTTCACATTTAAAGCGTTCGGTAAGAGCCGTTCTCAGGTGCGTCGTTTCATTTTTCCATCTGTTAAGAAGAAACACGCAGGTCTCTCTGAAAACCAGCTCGCAGTCTTGTTGCCCCTGGCAACCTCTCTTCTGCATGTCTTTGACGAGCTTTAATGCTTCAGATGAATGCTTAGCGTGGCCTTGTTTATTTAGCCCAACGCTTTGCATGTGTTTAGCATATATTTGATGTGTGCGCAATTGGTTTCTCTGTTAAAGTAAATGACGGCCCGTGCTAACAGCAGTATACTGTAAGACATTCGTGTAACTGTGGTTTGGTGTTTCAAAGGTCTCGACAGCTGGAGCTGGAGGACAAACAAAGCATGTTAGAAATGGAGCTACGGGGATACATGGAGATGGATGGTGCGAAATAATTAAAGCTAGTCATTTATTATGAAATAATGCTATAATACTGTTTATTTATTGTCTTTAATGCAGTTTAAACATCTTTGTATATTGGTAGTCCCAAAACACAGTATTTTAGCTTAAAATGTGTATAAGGGGAAGAGACTGTGTATAAGATTTTCTTAAAATCTAATGTCATGCACGTTTCTGTGAGGTTTAGGGGATAGAAAATAATTTTTAGTCTGATATAAAATCTGGAAGTGTGTGGAATGACCTCACTAATATGGTAAAACAAACGTGTGTGTGTGTGCGTGTGTGCGCAGACTCAGAGAAGACCCCTGAGCAGCGAGCACACGAGGAGCACATCCTGCATGAGATGCTGGACGTGGTGGACATGAGGAATTCACTGGTGGCCTTCCTGGAGGAGAAGAGGCTGAAGGAGCTCGACGACGTGTTTCTGGGAAACTCAGTGGCGTCTAAGAGACATTCCACCGCGGGATCACAGGTGCACTGGGCCTAACAGACCCCAAACACAAGCACACACACTTATCACATCTAAGTTTAAACACACTCAGTGACTTCATCAGTCAAGACACCTCGTGACGTGCAGGCAGATGCACACAGTGCACAGCATTGTGCAAAATCTGTTTTCTTTAAGACCAAAGACACATTCTAGGAGATTAAACCATCCTGGGTGCACAGGTGTGTTTGAGACACTTCGGATTTGGCAACAAAACTCCTGGGAAATGCAGGTGCCAGCCGCTGTGCAGAAACTTTATGCGAGTTCTGAATTCTACGGAAAGTTTTGAAACCACACGATTGGCATAGCCTGACCATGAGGCCAACATAACACGCTCGCGCTCAAACACGGGCTATAGAATTCACCACAGCAGACTTGCAGGGTTGCCATGAGAACCGGGCATTGTGTGACTTTTAACTTTTGCGATTATATTACATCTCCTTTTTATAAGAGTTGTCTGTCAAAGTCGTAGATGTTCTAGATATCAAAATGTCCTTATGATTATTCAGAAAAGAAATATAGAAAATGTATTTACACATTTATGATGCGTATTCAGCAGATGCTGCACCCAGACAATATCGCATTTTCAACAGCACTTGCATTGTATGATTATGAATGTATTACAGCTTTGCAACATTAAGATATTAAATATCAAAATGGGCTTTTGTGCAATGTACTATGTATTTTGCCACGCAAGTAATTGGATTATCATCATCAAACGTAAAAAAATATTATATTCATTGTTTTGATTTTTTTGTGTCCGCATGATCGATTTTGATTGTCAGAAGTGCAATACATGTAGCTGGCATGGTCTCCACATGTATTTATTATTTGGAATTATATATATTTTTATGCGTATTATTCAAAGTATTTATATGTATAAACACAAAGTGTGTGTGTATATATATATATATATATATATATACACACACACATACATAATGAATTCATTTAAGGGAGCAAATGGTACCATGGCTTCTACACCATAGAATCTTTGTGACACAGTTAACAACTTTTTGCTTTGTACCTCTGAAATACCCATAAAGAGTTTTTACTTGATTCTTTGGTACTTTTTGTGTTTGATAAAACCAGGACTTTGACACACTGAACAGTTGCGCTATTTAAAGATTCTTGTCAGAGAGGACATGTGTGGTAATATTTTGGATATAGTGATGTCACTTTTGCTGTTTACTTTTAGTCTGTTGTTGCGTTTCTTTCTATTTGAATATTTTTGCACATCAGGTTGTTTTTTTTCATTGGTTCACTAAAAACGCTAATAAAAATAATAAAAACACTGAATTTTCACTCTGAAGTCTTTTAAACGTGTGAAATGCAAAAAAATGCATTTGGTCTCTTCAGCTTTTCTTGAAAATGTCTGGATGCAAAATGCTACACCTTTTTATAAAAAGCCTTTTATCTGTAGTTGTTTTTAGTGCTTTTATGCTTTTTTAAGCCACTTCCTCTCTGCACAGATGTATTTAACGTGTTATCATTTAAAACCTAAACTTCTTGCAGTGTTATTGTTCAGTATGAATAGTATACTTGTGCCTTTGAATATGTTTGGTGTTTTGTTATCTAATTCATACATTCTTGTATTAGGTTTACATTTTACAACCCGTTTGATTCAACAAGTATTTTTCCTCTAAACGATGTGGAACATAAACGATATGGAACAGATTACTGCACGTTAATGTAGTAGAAATATTAGCTTAGCTTATGCCTGCTAATATATGCATAAGACAACCGCAGAAGTGAATGAAGTCTTGTGACTGTTTTTTAAACGCATTCCTTTCATGATTTGATTTAAAACGAATCCTGTGAATGTAAAATCGTGTTATTGCGTTTTTACAACACACCACTAGATGGCCTCGGTAGTTTTACGGAAAGCAATAGGAGGCTGTATATAAAGATGCTTTGAGTATCATGTCATGGTTTAATCGTAGGTTTTGTTGTCCACAATCCATACACTACAAATGTGTATAAACAGAAATTCTAAAAATACTTATGTGTAGAAAATTAACTTTTGCATCCACACAGTTATTACATTTGCTTCCAAAGGATTGAAAAAGTGTATGGTACTAGTTTTATGGCGCTTGTTATTTTAGAAGCTCGACAGCCCCGGTACCCATAAGCTTTTAATATATGGAACATGTTATGTGTGCACAATATCCTTGTGGGTGTGGGTGTGTGTGTGTGTTTCACAGATTTAGGAAAATCAAAGTCACCAAGGACAATACAAGAGTGAGTAAATAATGGGTGAGCTGTGCCATTAAGTCATCTCTCATGCAGTGCTTCGTGAGGACCTGAAGGTGGCGCTTCTACCCCAGACTGTACCATTCAGTTTCCCAGACACAGCAGATATCAGATCAGTTATCCTCTGTCTTTGGATGGTCACAACATAAAGTATGCTGATCTCAGACGGGTATGTTTTAAGAAACTGCAGGTTAAAGCTGAAATCTGTAACTTTTGGGGTTAAAAATAAACAAAATCAGTTACCGAGCAAGTACGTAACAGATAAATGTTCAAAACAATGTTATTACCTGAAAATGTCGATTTGTCTTCATTTGACTTCAGTATATGTAAAGAAAAGTATGTATGTATGTAAAGTAACCAGCAATGTAATATTTAAAATGCTTCAAGCCAACAAATTGATCTATTGTATAGGATCAGAGGGTTATATAAAACATGGAGATTTTCTAGATCATTAAAAGATACTGAAAAGAAAAAATGAGAAAAGATAGAGGGAGCTTGATAAAAGCTAGAATTGATATGTCCATCTTGTAGCTTTTGGACACAAACTGTGTGTGTGTGTGTGTGTGTGTGTGTGTGTGTGTGTGTGCGCGTGCAATTTGACTATGTATAATATTGTAACAGGTTTTGGCCTTTTGTTACAATATATTATATTTTAAAACTGTAAGTTAATGTTAAGTGTCAATGTTAATTAGTATTGTCTTATAAATATGGTTAGTTGTTCAGAGTTGCATGTATTATACAGCGTTATAAATGCATTGAGTTATTATTGTACTGAACATTTATAATCATTTATGATCAGTTATTCTACCTAGTTATTCTTTTTCACATTTTCTCTCCTTCAATACGTATTAGCAAAGCGTACAGCATTTACGCTATCAGGGTCTTCAGATCGTTACTGTACATGCAGAATCTTATAGTCCATTGTGCTGCATGACATTGTTGCTCCTGCTGTGCTTCCTGAATATTTGACCATTTAAGGGTCTGTCGGCTGTGGCAGAGTGATGCACTGGCACGTGAGATTTGTAGCAAATATGACCGAACAACCACCAAAATAGGACAGGAAACAAATCCAGGCACCGCGATCATTCCTCAACAGATTCCAAACTTGTCTCGCACACCGTCATTAAACAATACGCATACAGCTGACAATTGAGTTATGCGCTCTGATAAGAGCGGCCCGGGTTCCAATAAGCACCATCAAAGCCATTTAAAGTGATCACACAGTGATCACATGCTGTGCTCCTGAAGTACAGTCATCACAGGTGCCAGATTTTGCATATCTAGTGCCGGATTTAGGCACATGTAGTGGGGTTCAAAAATTGTAATAAAAGGTTCTGTGAGGGTTTTGTGTTTTGAAGTTTTACAACTAAAAATTCAACTCGATTTGTATTTAAGGGACCGTTCACCCAAAAATGAAAATTCTTCCATCATTTATTCACCCTCATGTCAGTCCAAACCTGTGTGAGATTTTTGCTTCTGAGACACACAAAGATATTTTGAAGTATGTTGGTAATAAAAATTAAAGTGGCTCCTATTGACTTCCATTGTATGAACGCAAAAACCACTGAGACATTTCTCAATGTTTTTTTTGTATTCAACAGAAAAAAAACTTTGGTTTAGGTTTGGAAAGGGTGAGTAAAAGATGGAAATTTTTCATTTTTGGGTGAACTGTCCCTTAAATACAAATTGAGTTGAATTTATTTTTTAAACTTAGAAAAAAGCAAAACAGAAGAATCTCATATTCTTCTATAACTAGTGGCTTGAGATTTTGGACCCCACTGTACTGTATATGGTTGTGATGTTTATGAATTTTGTTATTTGTACATTTGTTATTATTATCATATAATTAATACACAGTTCTTTGAAAGCCACTTTTTTGTGAAATGTTTGTTTAAGGTGACTTGCATCCTATGTGAGACCCTCTTACATGGAAACAAGTTCCTCGTCTCCACATCCATATTCCCATTTACGCAAGAATGCTTCCTGAAATAGAGCTATCTAGAGATGTTCATGTCCGGTTGTCTTCTGTGCATCCTTTCCTCACCATGGCAACACTGTACACAGACAACTAATTAGACAACAACCTCTCCCATGCAGGTTCATCTCACTCCCAGTGACACTAGTCAACATCTCACTAGTAAGTCAGATTTCCACTGGTGTTCCTGAACGTTTCTCCACAGCTTCCCGGTTCTCCACAGCTTCCCGGTTCTCCACAGCTTCCCATTATTCCACAAGTTCCCATTTCACCAGAAATGCCTTCATATTTTATCAAGCAAGTCAAACCGCTAGTCAGCAAAAAACATCATCACAAAGGTAAGTTCTGCTATCAAAACTTGTAAAAAGATGGAATCATGTATACACTACAAGTTAAACATTTGGAGATGAACTTTACAGTTATATGACTTTGTATATGTATATAAATAGTGTCTATACATCATAATTTCTTTATAAATATAACATTTAAATGTAAAAACAACTGCCGAAAACACACGGGGACTCCTTCACTATTGTTAAAGACCTCATGACATTATGTGAGACAATAATCTATTTACAGCCGAGATAACAGATCAGTTTTAATTGAACAGTTATGTTAACTTTGTAGATCATTCCCATGCTTCCATTTGTATTAGTTCATAGACAATGAATAAGTGAGTAATAGCAAGTAAGTTCACACCTCTGACTGTGGTACGCATAAATATTTTAAATATTACATGCAGATCCAAAATATTAACTTTAGTGGTTTGATGTTCTGTTTACATGTTCGGTAATAAGACATCTAAAATTCACTTTAAAGATTTGCACAAGCCTATTAAAACAGGAAGTGTGTTAGATGTGTGATTATCTTGCGCTTGCCAACAGATCGCATGCAATAATCCTTAGACAACTTAGACAGTTACACTGTTAAATGCGGGATTCGAACATGTGATGCGCATCTGCTTATGTCATCAGTTATTTCATTTAGCTCTGGATAAAGTGGCTCGGCACTCTTGTTTCTGCGGATTACCGCCATGCAAAAATCATCCATGTGTGTCATTGCTTTACAAAGAGTCATTTTCCAAAGGCAAATGTGCGTTATACCACAATAAAGTGCTGTTAAAGATTTGATGACTAATTTTTAAAATTAAGCTGTAAACTTTCCTTTAAAACAAATAGTTGTACTCTGTGTTGTGTAGCATAGTGGCCAAAGATGCACAGTGGCTGCTAGACAAAGTTATACTGTAAATTTAAACTTCAGAGTTGATATATGAAATATGTTGATATATGAAATATTACTGTTGTATATGTGTAATTTACGTGCATATTAAGATTCTGGTGTGTTTTTTGGTGATGTTTATTTACCCTTGTGTTTAAAACTATTATGACTTACTTTAGTAGGTACAAACGGTTAAAGGCTAACAGCGTTAGTCGCTGGTCATGCTATTGCATCATGTTTCCATAAAATGGAAGTCAATGTGAGGTTGCCTGTCCCTTGTGTTTCATGAAGTCATGCGGGTTTTGAAAAACATCAGAGTGAATAAATGTACATTTTTTGTGAGCTATCCCTATAATCTCTGTTTTTAATGATTTTCTGATATTAAACCTACAATAATAGTGTACTAAACTGTAAACACTGGAGGTTAGTTACGTTTGCAGAAAAAGCTCAATTAATAACGTTATTTAATCACAAAGATTTTTTTAAACTCATTTGGTACTTAAAATCGTGAATGATACAATTTGTTAGGGAGAAGTGTGCTATTTCGTTTCAAAGCAAAATGACCTCTGTATACAGAGACGAGAATATCTCGTAAATGAGCCCTCTTCACTCGAACCAGTAACCCTCCACCCCACAGTGCAAAATAATAAACGATAATCTTCCAGAATAAGTAATGAAGAAAAAACGTATATCATTTATATAAAATGCATTGCGCTAGCAACGCAAAGGTCGTGGGTTCGAATCCCAGGGAGCACATGCGCTGACAAAATGTATAAACTTAAATGAACTGCGTCTACATTTATTACGCGTGTTTATTACATAAATGTAAATGTCTATAGGCAGTGTAGACTGTAGAACACGCCTCACTATCCGCCCCGCCTTCCTTATTGATAGCACATGTAATCTCCAACCTGTTGGTTATTTCTGCACCTGTAAACGAGTGTAATCTATCCAGACAGCAGCGGGCTTTTGGCAGAAGAGTCTCTAGCGCACTTGCCTCTAGGTAAGTCAAAGGACGGGACGCTGACCCGAGTAAAGCCGATTCCCGTCCCATTCACAGGAAGCCACCGAGACTGCAACTATAGAGCAGGTTACACTTTACATTAGCGTTCATGTTACAGTGTACGTAAGTAGTTTATTGTCATTGTTTCCTTGTGCACAACTGCTGTTGTAATTCATTATTTTAGATGCAGTGCGTGTAACATGGACCTCATAATGTAAAGTGTTGAATAATTTCCGATCTAATTGTTAACGCTCGAGTGCGCAAAACAAACGTTACATATTTTGACGGACGTCTGTCAGTATTTGACGGCTTAAACGCTTTGTGAACTTAAATGCTTCGTGCGTGAGAAACATTTTCGCAGATCGTCCGCGTTACGACCGTTGCATTATTTGCACGGGAATGCGCGTGACTGCATTTGGAACTCGACGCCAATGTCTGTATCCTTAAGATCCGCGCGCCGTCCTCTATCTTCTCGTGTCATTATCTGTCACTGTTGCCCTTGCTTGCGCTTCGATAGTTTCTGCAAGAGACGGAAATCTTGCTGGAGTTGTTACAGACCGGAAGGTAAGGTCAAAAACTGGGTCTCTATAAAATATTTACCGGGGCTTATTCTTATGCATGCGTCTGAATGCCTGTTAATTATGCATCACATTACGCAGAGACATGTAGTATGAAGTGCACGCGGAAATTGTGTAGAATTACGTAAACCCTTCGAGTGACGCGATGTATATGATCCTCACTGAGGTTTACTGTATGGGACATCTTGCACCGGGACACCGGGCATGCATGCAAATAAAGCCGCAACTCAGCACGGACACTTATGTTTATGCTGGTCTCGTGGGCTGGGGCGGGGGCCACATGCGTTGTTACTTAACGCTGGCATTTGTGCATTAAGGGGGCTGCAGGGGAAAAGGAAACAAGGTAAGTTCTGAGCAAAAAGACGACAGCAAGTGGAATGCAAAATAAGTGCATTTTTATTTCCAGTGTTTTTGTATTGTAAACGTAGAGTATTAATTGGGACGCAAGCTCTGTTCAGCACATTCGAACATCAATCATAAGAAAAACAAAATCATAATAATTAATGTATTGAATTTAATAAAATACAACATATAAAGTATTTAATCTGTTTTTAAAATAGTTTAATTAGTTACCACTTAAAATTTTAAATTTTACTAATTATAAAAAGAATTCTGCAATGTTTTTTTTTTATTTAGGAATTAGAATGATTATTACACACAACGGATTGTGAGGCCTAATTTTTAGGGGCCTAAAATGTATTTGTAGTTAATAGCAGTTCATTATGACAATGAAGATGATGACGGAACAGCCTTTAAGTTCCGAGGACTCTTAATGTTCTTTGCATTAAGCCTGTAGTCTATTCATGCCTCTTAATTGGATGTTCTTTACCTCGCTAGGTTACCTAATTTGTTTATTAAGAAGTCTATTAGTAGTCAGACTAAAATACTTTGTTCGGTAAAGTTTTGCCCTTCACAATGACAAACTGGTAACATTTTTGGCTGATGCACTTCTAAAATTTAAGTGTCTTTATAAAATCGTGGCGAATCGGAGCATTTAGCCAATAATTAAAGTGAAATGAGAGCGAGTCTTATAAGCTCAACAGAACTGAAAGTACGTGGGCGTCTTTCCAGAAAGGGTTTTTTATGTTCACTGGCACGTTTGCAAACTCCTGTGATGTATTTCTACAGCTTTTGAACACCTTTTATGTTGCAACCTTGGAATAAACAGAAATAGATCAGCAGATAATAGCTTGTCACTCAAGATGTCTTGCCAATTTCTGCTATATTTGTGTGCGGTTGATGTTGCTTATTTAGAATACTGGATGTATTTTGTTAAAGATGATTTTTTTTTTTAAATACTGTACATTCAATCATTTCAGGCACGTGGATAACTTTGTGTTCAGATTGAACGGGTCAAGGCAGTTTAGACAGAAGTTTTCTTTGCTGTATTAATGCAATAGAATGTATGCGCTGTAATTATCGCAGAGAATATATGATAATATAGAATCATTTTTAAATAAAACAGTTTTTAAATTTGACTTTGTCACTGAGAGTCTTATATGACACCTCATATGATTCTATATCATCATATATTCTCTGCGATTATTACAGCGCATACATTGCTGTAATAATCCATACACAAAAGTATTCAGGTGGTCTGTCTGTCTGTACACTGACCTGCCAACACATGATTAGCAAATCATGTAGGATGTAGGACAGCCAATTAGGATCTCAGGAATTTTTAAACAACACAGCCCACAAAACACTGAGACGGTTAGTTGACGGTTGTCAAGCAAGGGATCAGAAAGCCAGTGTGAGGAGTATGACCGTGCTTCATCAGTGACTTTGATTTTACCCTTGGATCTCTAAGTTTCTCAAAGGATTCAGCGGAATTCTGATGTTTCATCTTGATTTGGAATTTTAATTGGCTTTATATTAGAAAACAGGCATCATGGCTCCTGGAATATTAGGAATTGTTTTAAATACCACTAAAGGTATATTCACAAATGGTTGTTTAACATATACATTTGCAGATCAGGCGGTTACAGATCATAGATCCTGTTTATTATTCATTTTATACTGAGGTTTGTTTGTTTGTTTGTGTGTTGTGGTTTGTCTGCTCCAGAAATCCCTGTTGACGCACACGCAGAAATGGGACGAAAGGAAGGAGATTATGATTGGAAGAAAAGCACAGACAACATCCAGGATGTGTTTGAATTCATGGAGGTGCTCGGATCGTAAGTCTGAATTTAAACTGCCACAAACTATTATATTGTATTTATCTCTAAAAGTGGTTTTACTTACATAATCGTATCAGTGAGATACA
>JAZGTJ010017919.1:0-11743 GCA_036877575.1 Botia almorhae
ACACACACACACAGTAAACCACACACACACACACACACACACACAGTAAGCCACACACACACACACACACACACATTACAGAAGAGGACGTGTAGCCTGGAGACTTTTAATGAGTTCTGTCTGTAATTTGTGCTGCTGCACTGCTGCCCATGTGATCTGTTTTGCTCTGTTTGCACCACACAGTTGCTTGTGTTACTGATATGAAGTTTTGATGGTGCACGAAAGACATTCTGTGTGATTCATTCATTCATTTGGATTGACCTGAAATATAATTTGGTCTATCATGGACGCATGTGTGAGCATCTTATGAACTGGAACAGAAAGTCCACAGTCACCTGATTGCCGGCTGGTCCAGATGAGACTGATCTGACAACAGATCAATATATATATATATATATATATAATATCAAACAGCATTGGCTTACCTACAGAAATATAAATATATCATGTGTGATAGATGTTAACAAATGAAAGGCTGTGACATACTGGCAACTAATAAACATAAAACTTTGTCATAAATGACGTCCAGCTGCAATATTCCCACAATCTCTGCTGTTAAGAGTAATTCAAAGTTCATCTTGGGTCATGTTGTTGTTTTCTTCATGACTCACGTTCCCTCATGTGTGTGTAAACGTCATCACTTACGCAGGGTAAACTTATTATCTTAAAACCGTAACAATTTCACAAATAAGAAACACATCTAGTGTGATAGTCAGTCTGTGGGCGTCAGTCTGTGGTGCTGCCTCACAGGAACCTTCTCCTGTTTTACAGAGACTGCTGTGAGGAACAGAAAGGATCACATCCTGCTTAGTGGAATTTCTGATCTGAGAATCAATCACGTCTGTACACAGAAATATAACACATACCGCTCGAGGTCTGTCCAAGTCACAAAACCTGTTTCTGAAAGCACCTACTCAAACTTTTATAGAAATACATAAACAGAAAGAAAAGTCTGTATTTATTCAGTATAACAGGTCTGTGATTGTGCCTTTTGGAAAGAAAAGGAGCAGATAGTTTAGATTTAAACATTTGTCCTTGTGAGGGAACGAGCAGGACCAGATGAGAGAGGAACGCTGGTATGAAGACTCATGTTCACTTGAGTTTTTGAGTTTTCTTACAGCTGGAGGTCACGTGACTGATGGTCTACACGAACATTTTTGCAATATCAGCAATAATTTATGCTTCACAATTCTACCTGAATGATCCACAGATCTACCTGAATGAAATAACAATGAAATCTTCAAAACTTTTTATCAAGATTATGTTTCAATAACATGTGACATCACCAATAAAGTGTCTTTTTAGGTTCATGTTTATGATCAGGTTAATGTTAAGATCTAAAGAGAGGATGACCAGGTGATGTCTTATGTGAGCTTAATCTGCTTTCTGTACAGTAGATCTTCTTTAGTACTACACACTTTCCCAATTCTGTGAAACTGTGAGAATATTGTTTACTGATATTGTTATATATTGTTTTTTGATCACACCTCCTACACAACATGCTGGGGAACGTGGTGAGATGTGCAGTAAGAGTAGGACATGGATGGATTCTAAGGCCATGCAAGAGGAAATGCAACACCTGTACAGACAAACCTTCCTGCCAATCACAAAGCTTGTGGGAAAACATCAGATCTTAAAAGTGACATATTTGTCAGATATGGTAATCCATACCCCAAATGTGACCTCTGCATTTAACCCATCACTGCTGAAGAGTGAACACACACTGCAGGTCGTGAACACACACACACACACACACACACACACCCGGGGGAGCAACAGAGGGTTAGGTGTCTTGCTCAGGAGCACTTCAGTTACTGCCATCACTGGACTCAAACCAGGAACCCTCTGATTATAAGCTTGATTCACTAACCAGTAGGCCACAGCTGTCCCCAATATCTCGCTAACGTAGTGAGATATTAGCTATCCTGTTACAATCTCACATTTCTGCTGGACACCAGTGATGTTACATGCAGAACAAACTGAGACTTTAAAGTCACTTGCTTGTTAGTTTGTTCCCATCAGAAATTCATTGCGTTTTATTTGCAGTTTCCAGTTTTAAAGCAGCTTTACAAAGACAAGAGCCTCACAAACCCACCAGTGAACTAAACAAAGACAACAGTGACAGAGAAGTCCTGAAGATGTGAAACAGATGAGGAAGCACACCAGTCCATCAGCCCCTGTGAAGGCCAACTGGCTCTGAGCTCAACAGTGGAATATGATTGGCTGGGCAGAATTCTTGATGCAGTTCACCAGCTGCTCATTCTAATCTGATGCCAGTGAATGAGAAACTAGACATTATTACTTACCAAATACAAACAAAGCGATCAATTACAGCATGAGGAGAAGCTGTCAATCATCACAAATGTTCACAAATGTTCTCATGACGGCAGCATGCAGCTCTGAACACATGCTGGTAATTATTCTCCAGTGCTGTTGTTTTGAACAGGCAGGAATGCAGCTGGAATGTGGGCAGAGACTGGCTGGATTCTCTTCTGGATTCTCTTCAGTGTTTATGTCCTTTCGTGTATAATGGCTTCAGTCTTTGTGTGTCGTGGTTTCATGACAGTTCTACTCAGGTTACAATATTATGAACAATGACACAGAACTGCATCCTGTTTGCACTCAGAAATGTAAATGTTCACTGAGTCAAAAGCATAGCATGACAGAGCTCTGTGTGCACGGCCGCTCGCCCCACGTGCTGGACCGCACCAGAGCTTCACCTTCACAATAAAACTCCAGACAGCCCAAAGCTGTAGTAAGATGCACATCACAGGCCTGGCTCACAATCCCAGTGCCCTAGAAAAATAATGAAAACTGGAGCCAAACACATTTTCCACCCACACAAGCTGGATTCATGTTTATGATCATTTGTTAGTTTTCCCCTCTGTTCTGAAGGGTAGATCAATTATGTTCACTTGTGCTGGGGTGCAGGCGTCTGGCATGCTCTCCCAACTTCTCATTTCAAACGTGAGATCTTGGCACTCTGAAACACTTGAGTTTTGACTCTTTGAGGCCGTGTGTAGGCTGTCATTGGACAGACATTTATCATGTTTACAGCTTGAAGCGTGAATCTCAACACGAGACACAACTTTGAAACAATAGTCAGTAATTCAGTCACATTTACTAAACACATCCAGTGTAGGTGTGACCAGGTGCAACATGATTATTTAAGTTCTGTTCACACAGACTCATTAGTGTTTGTGTTTTAGCACCACAGAAAGTGAGCAGAACTGGATTTGAAATCAATGAGGTGTGCGCCAATATATACAATGGGAAGGTGTGTTGTAACTGGCCATACAGATACAGTGTGGTCTACTCATACTGTAAAGAGACATTTCAACTTGTCTGAATTGGCCGTGAGGGAGTTATGCTATACAGTGTCAGGTACAGCATGTCAGATCGTGCATGTAAAATAACACAGACAGCACATGCTGCTATCAGAGAGTGCGATTCACCCTTACTGAAATCCCTGTTAAACTTTCCTTGGGCTGCTAAAACTGTGAACAAAGACAATACGAGTTTATTGAGAACACATCATTTCCAGATGGTCTCCACAGAAAGAGCTGAGCTTAGATTATTAAAAAGCTGAGAGAAACCCCACACAGCTAACCAGATAGCTGCCATGTGCGCAGGATAAACCCGCTAACCTCATCTGCTCTTACCAGAGTATTCCTAACACCTGTATGAGACAGTCACAGGTGAATCTAAGGAGACACATGAATGAGGACAGAAAGAGACAGCAGTTAAGACTCCAGAACAAAATCTGAGTGAAAGTGTCACATAACAGAGTTAGTCACATAGAAGAGCAGAAAAATAAATTAATATCAGGCAAAATATGACAAAACAACAAGCAATAAATCTTTTTTTTTAACTTTCTGCAAAGTTAATCTGAGTTATAATCTGAGTTATCTCTCTATGTAAAACCACAATTTTGTAATTGCTTGGTTTCTACATTGTACTGGGTAGTTAACTGGGTAGTAAACTAGTAGAATAATACTTAAGTGCTTCTATAAAACTTATTCAACCATTAAGTGATGCCACAAAAGATAACAGCCTCAATGTCCAGATGTCCATCACTGATGGACTGAAGACTTGATCTTCTGAATGAACAGACAGACAGAGAGACAGAAAGAGAGAGAGAGAGATCTCCACTGATCTTGCTCTTTAAAAGAGTGTTTTGGTGAAGTTTGTGTCGGCCTTTGTCATTTCCTGTGGGACACACGTATCTCACACAGATCTCTGCAGCAACATCTATGGGATTGTGACTATCTGACTAGGCCAGCAGTGTGTTACCAGTGACATCATCACAAGAGTTAATCCCTCACTAAGACAGTTAAGCAGGTGTCTAGGCAGTCTTAGTCTAATTCAGGGTTTATTTAAAATGACTAAGATGAGACTTGGATGGGCTCTTTTGACTTAAGATAGCGAGGAACTCATTTTCTTTGATGTTATTAGTGGTGTTTGTCAATGCATGTGGAGCGTTATAGTTAGACTCCTAAAATCAGGTCACTTCTACTTATGATTGAGTTATTTCTGAAGTTACTGTCCTCTGTTTACTTGAACTGACTGAGACTCTGGGTTTGTTTAGTTGCTGTTGCGCAGGTGCAGAAGATACCTTCATCTGTAAGTAATATCAAAAATATTTTGCCTGTTAAAGACAAAGTACAGAAAGGTGAACACTATACAGTCTTACTCAAACCTGCTCCCAACTATGATGCCAAAAACAGAACCTGTATATCTTCATATTATATAAAGCTACATACAACACTCACGCCCGTGTCCAGTGTGCATGTGGCTCACTGGTTATAATCTGACTCTGCACTCTTACACTCTCTTACCAAATAAAGACACCAAACCACAGGCCGTCAAGCAGAGCTGAAACTAGGTCAGTCCCTTCACTTTCTCCTCTTCATCATCTCCATCCATCTACCCATGACAGTGTTTCAATGGCTGTAAACACAGGACTGGTCATCACTGACATATACAACAATTATTTCTCATTAACTACACTTTGATTTTTGTTTGATTACAGTTCTATACATCAACTGTCTCCCAACATAGTTGTATTGTATTCAACAACTCTATTAAAAAGAAACCAATACATTTTTTTCTGTTCTCTTGTCATAAGCTGACCTGAAGGTGGTCTTATTACATTATTCCTGCAGTAATGAGGTGAGTTTCCTGTAACTTAACTGTAAGGATAAGAAGGGAACGTTTTCTCCAGGTGGAAAAGGCCTAAATGCTGATTTCTCCTGAAACTCTTAAAATTCAGAAAGACAGAAACAAAAACGTAAATACAGGTCAAATCTTTGGTTTAAAAGTGCTGGCCTGTGGCGCCTCTGTGTTTTCTTATGGCTTTATGTTAGATGTAGTAAACAGAATGACGATTATAAACTGCAGCATTTCAAAACTTGTTTTTCAGAGCTGCCTCAAAGGATTATGGGGCCTGAGAGAAACATGCTCTAGTGTACACCACAATACAGAGCAGATCCAGAAACAGGGGAAGTGTGTTGTGTTTATGTGGGTGAGAGAGGAGGACAGTGAGAGAGTCGTATATAAGACAAGTCAATGCAAAAGACAAACGTTAAAGAAAGAGGATGTTATTGTATACGTCAAGCACTCATCTGTTTACTTGTGTGTCCGTCTTGTTTATAAGAGCTTGTTCTTGTTTACAGACAGTTCTGTATCCTCTCAGATGACACGTTTGGGTCCCACTGGACATCCACAGGAGACAGAACTGGCCAAACTTCATACTCACTGACCTCAAGGGCTTTGACGGGCACTAGAGGGGTTTCGTCTAAAATATGGACCCAGAAACCTGTGGACTCACAGGTTCTGGCAAGTGATAAAAGGCATCATTAGAAAGGGGGATGCCTGTTAAAGATAAAGAGCAGGGGTTGGGGGGGGTCAGCGGCCATTATTGAGCGCAATACTGCAGGAACAGAGGCCTCATCAAAACCATCATTATCATCCTCTGGCAGCACTTCAATGGAGGTCTTATCACCCTAATGGACACAGGAGGAGGTGCTGACAACAGAGGAACTCTTGACCACACCCCACCCCTCTTCAAACCTCTACAACCATCATCAGCCTCTTTCTGACAGCACGGTACACAGGCGAGAACATGCAGAATGGGGCCCTCTGACCCCTATAGCTGTAGATATTGTAGATACTCTAAAACTCTTTGATTTTCCCCTCTGATGTATTTGTAATCTCTCTGTCAGATCAGTGATGGCAGGATGCTTTTATTCTGTCTCTTTAAGGGTAAAAATCTAAGTATTTATGGCTGATGGGATTTAAAGGGTCTGATGTATCATGTCTTTTCTGACCCTGGAGACCCATAACTAGACTGCAGAGAACACTCCTTCAGGCAGACACTAGACGTTTCACCTTCAGCTCTCAGGTACTGAATCTGTTCACTTGGGTGATCTATCTACATCTCAGATAAAGGAAAGAGATTGTGGGCACCAGAGAGTTTCCTACAGCACACTAGAGAAAGCATCTGTGAATTTGTTTCACAAAGATGTGGTCTGAAGAACAGGCAGAAGAGCAATGCTGTTTTGTTTATGCTCACAGCAGACAAATCTCATCTGTTCACAGCTTTGTGGTTAGATGAACAGAATCAAGTGTGGGTTTCCTCTACATCACTGCTTAACAAGATCTTGAGGCTTGTAGCTGGAAATTCTGGGAAGCCAAATGTGGGCAATAATTCTTGATTGGTCTTGTCTACGATTCAATTCAATTTCCACAATTTTAATTTCTAACACACAGAAACTGCTTTTCATGTTTGAAGTTTGCAGCTGTAGCCCTTTCACAAGTTCTGATTCCCACGGTGCAAAAAACAGACGTCTGTGCCAATAAATACAGCAGTACTGTACAGAAATAGAATGTAAGGCTAAAAAACACTTGATTCTTCTGAGCTAAATGCACGCCGGGTTCTGGCACATGACGTCAGGTGTGCTTGGGATTTGTTGTCGCATTTTTGGTCGCATTACAGTCACATATGATGAGAGCAGCCCACTGCTCAACTGAACGTGCACATCTCACAGTCTGCAGGGACTGCTGTATCTGGGAAGACTAAACTCCCTGGAGATCTGCACATCTGAACGTCAGAGCAAGTGCTCTAGAACACGAGAGCTCATAATGACTCGTAACAAAACACCAAAAAACACAGTCAAAGGGCTAATAGAGCGCTTATCCAGCCCATCACTCAATTAGCCCTTTGACTTGTTCCCCAGCCCGTCACTCAATTAGCCCTTTGACTTGTTCCCCAGCCCGTCACTCAATTAGCCCTTTGACTGGTTCTCCAGCCCGTCACTCAATTAGCCCTTTGACTGGTTCTCCAGCCCGTCACTCAATTAGCCCTTTGACTGGTTCTCCAGCCCATCACTCAATTAGCCCTTTGACTTGTTCTCCAGCCTGATGTATATAAATGTTTATTATGAATGTTTATGATGAAAATAATAAAGCAGGTGTAAAGATTGTACTGGTTAAGATGATTTTAAATGGTATCAGATAATTTTTGATGCACCTAATGCCACAGAAATGACTTTATCATGAACTATTTACATTTTCATCTTTAAGGTATATCAATTGTTTAATCATTGTAAACATCACAACTACTGTGAACTATGATACACAGCCAAATGTGTGTGTGTGAATGTGTCTGTGTGAATGTGTGTGTGTGTCTGTGTGTGTGTGTGTGTGGAGCTCTGATGTGGCTGCTGAACAGTGTTTTGGTGTTGCTCATATGTAGCTTATCTGTGTTTTCTCTGAGCTGGTATCTTCTCATTGTGCTGCTGGTCTCTTTAGGGTTTTCCTCTCTTTCTTTGACTCTATATGAAGGAGACCTGATTGCATCTCCTCCTCTTTCAACATCACAAGCATCACACAGAAGTGCCTCCTTCTAATCTGCTCATGTGAGCTTCTCCTCGGCTTCCAGTCCTGAAACTAGTGTGTTTTCAACACATGCTGTGTAAACACTCAGACCTTCTGTCTGAGTGTTCATGTCACAATATCATATTGTGACATGATCTGAAAGGTTGTTGTATAAGACATTTATTCACACTGGTGTGAAAATGTAACTTCCATCATATCCAGACCACCAGTGGAAGACTCTTTCTAGAAGTCTGGCCTGCACTACTGATCCACACTGATCATCATGTACTTTCCCCTGGAAGAACTGTGCGTCTGCCAGAGCTCTGAGCATCTGCATGACAACAGCCAGCTGCTGACGAGTCCGAACCTGCAGCTGTGAGGAAGACCTCTAGTGAAAACCTCGGCATGCTTGATGGAACACAACCTGCAGAGAACCCTGTAGAGATCTGAATAATCATGATAAAGCACTTCACTACAGCTCTAGTTCAGCTACTGTCCTTGAAATACAATTTTGGTAACAAGTTGTAATTCCTCTGGTCCACCTTAAGAACCTCTTGGCCTGCAGCACACTCCCGCTGTCTGTAGATGGCAGTGTCAGACTGTCTAAACAAGATATTTTGGGGCAATCTGAAGATGAGAGGCGGGTCTTCATTTAAGGTGGACTGGCACGGTTTTCAGAACATGTTAAAGAGATGGACATAAACCTGAAGTAATAAATATGCCGAGCTATAAAGATCAGTGACCAAAACGTTTTTACCTTATTAATGCTCAACACCCTTAAACAAAGTGATTGAAGCTGATGAGTAAACATGACCTAAATAAACAAGTTATTATAACCAAGAGAAACGTAATCTGTGCGTGCATGTGTGTAAACCTACATAATGATACTTTGTGAAGACCTGGGTGTCCTTATTTGTTAATATGTTCATTTGTAATATAAGAATGCGGGTTTTGTTGACGTGTGTTAGAGTTAGTCTGATAACTGGAATAACAATTATGATGATGATTTTTAGATAATTACCTTTAAATAAATACAACAGAATTGTACTGTATGTCGCTACTTAGATGCCCTGTTTGTGTGTGTTAGACATCACAGTAACTTAGTCCTGTATGAGTGATGAAGTACATGAATATTATAAATGTGTGTGTGTGTGTGTGTGTGTGTGGCTCAAAGACAGATTTATGGTCCATTAGCACTAACAAACACACTTTCACCGGTGTCAATGCTCAAAGGTTGCTCTATCACATCATGGAGTTCTCACCTTGGTTTCACTGAAGTATCAGTTTGTGAGGAGGAATTAAAGAACAGTGTTAGGTTAGTATAGTGGAATATAGAGAATTACTTTCATCATTAATACGTGTGTGTGTGTGTTTGTGTACCTGTTTGCAGTCCCATCTCAGACAGTGTGTTGGTCCATGTGTTTTTGTGACACTTGACCCCTGCTGAGGAAAAGGTCATGTCTGTGGAAACCACACTGTGTGTCTGGAGCCGTTGTCAGGTATCTTCCTGTGTGGTAATAGAGATTAACATGGTAACAGTAACTAGGGAGAAAAACGGCAACCTCGTACACAAGCCAGAGTAACACAAACAGAGTACTGGACTGTTTATTCTGAGATAATAATATTATGTGAAAACATAAACAGATATGGGCCATTTTCTTGTTTATATTTTACACATAGACAAACTGTATATAAAACTAAAGCTCTGAAGAAAATGTGAGTATTATTTTTACCCATAAAAATTCACTACCACAATGCTAGTGTGTTGCTAGGGTGTTACTACGCAGTTGCTATGCTGTTACTGGTGGCTAATGGTACAGTAGGTTTTAAATAAATGCTCACTGGCCAAAAGTGCTCATCCCAAAATCTCTGTGGTGTTCTGCTCTTCTGATATCTGTTGGATTTCAAAAAGCAACAGCATGTATCTCTAAAACCAGCTACACTACACCAGGTCTCCTTCATGTGTGCACACCTGATTCTCCACTGGATTCACACATCCAGACGCAGTTACTCTACATAGCTCTCACATGCATCCTTTTAAAAAACATGTTTCAAAAAAGGATCAAAATAAATTACTGAGTGCATTTGTAGCAGGAAGTTTGCCGTCAGATTGCGAGTTGTTGGGGCATAAGATCAGTTTGTGGTCCATGATTAATGTTCTCATGATGTTCATCAGGATATGAGATAATTCCACATAATCTTCCGACTTTTATAATGAATCTGTATCTATATTCACTCAAGCACAGGAAGTTACAGGGGAAGTGACTCAAACATTGGCAGTAAGAACCCTCATCATTTCCTGTTACTATATTAGTTCACTGTGACCGGTCACAGTTCCTGTGCTCTTACATTGTGCTAAGAAACAACTTTCAAAACAGCCCAAAAAATGACGTTACGTAGGTGTGGATGAATTAATTCACAGTTTCTATGGTGTAAATATGGCATCTTGAGACATAATGGTCATTGTGCGAGTCTGATGATGATGATGTCACACAGGGGATTTTCAGACTCCTACTGGTCATGAGTTGTTTGGACAGCTTTTTGTTTACTGGACTGTAGCTAAAGAAAAACAAATTACAATATCAAGACTTAAAATACAAACCTGTTATGGGGTTGCTTGTGCCCTCTGGGTGGTTTGCTAGGGTGTTGCTATGGTATTTTGTTATTCATCAGGCGAAAACTGCAGGTGTAGTCACTAAGAAAAATAACATCACACCTATGAACACGCATGCCTGTGGCACAAACAATGAGAACTTTATACCAATGATAGTGATACTCTGCTCAAAAATGAATCAAAAGATCACACAGGCCTCACAAACACAGATATGTGCCTCTGATTTCATCCTATAGCAGAGAGATGAGATTGTCCTCACACCTCACCAGCATCTGTCCATACACACCTCACACAGGTCACCAGTGTCCTCCACCCCTATTGTCAGTAAGAGCTCTGAGTATGAGGACAGACAGAAACACGGGTGGAGGGGTACAGAACACTTAATCAAGTGATCTGTTGTTCTCACTCGCTGTGATTCGCTGAAGGGCGTTTCAGTCAGTGAAGCAGTTCCTTTCTGTAAGCTGAGAGATTACAGCCTGTCAGAGTGTGAGAGATAATAACGGATTGTTTGCTGTTGAGGGCCGATCTGACGCCAGCAGGCACCCAAGTCTCTGTGTGGTCCTGAAAACTCTTCCTTTCTCCTGGAGTCTGAATAAAGCCATTGTCTTAGTACTGAACATACAGACGGCCTGCAGCATGTTCATTGTGATGCTTGTTATATTTACGCCCTCAGAATTACAGCATAACTGCAGCAGATGTTTAAAGTAAAATCTGTGAATATTGTCAGACCACAATCACACAACACAGTCACCACAATTCAGTCTTTCAGTTGAGTTTAATTCTTAAGTTTATTGATGACAACATAAATACAAACAATGTCAATATGACAATATTTCTAAAATCCACTTTCAAGAAGAACCATTGGGTTTGACTGAGACTGGACGTGTCTTCCAGCACAGAGGACCTCAGTGAAGACAGACAGGATGCTGCTTGCTCTGAAGGTTTTGACTGTTTCCTCTTACTCTGCTTTAGAAACGTCTCTGACAGAGCAGACAGCTCTGTTATTATTTTATTATTATTATTATTAGATGAAGCATTAACAGAGAGGAGGACTTTTTCTGAATGTAAATGGTTCATCAGTTACTGACAGTAAACTTACATTTACTCTCCATCATCTCACTGCTGTAAGTGCACTATAATCACCCTTCACCTCCTCTAGTGCACAGCTGTCATCTCCTCTTCATCATCTCACTGCTGTAAGTGCACTATAATCACCCTTCACCTCCTCTAGTGCACAGCTGTCATCTCCTC
>JAZGTJ010017920.1:0-11742 GCA_036877575.1 Botia almorhae
TAGAAATGTGATTTGGTATTAATGCCATGTGTGTAGAAATGTGATTTGGTATTAATGCCATGTGTGTAGAAATGTGATTTGGTATTAAATCCAATTGTGTGTAAAAATGTGATTTGGTAATAATGCCATGTGTGTAGAAATGTGATCTGGTATTAAATCCAATTGTGTGTAAAAATGTGATTTGGTATTAATGCCATGTGTGTAGAAATGTGATTTGGTAATAGTGCCATTTGTGTAGAAATGTGATTTGGTAATAGTGCCATTTGTGTAGAAATGTGATGTGGTATTAATGCCATATGTGTAGAAATGTGATTTGGTAATAAATGGTTACCCAAAAATTGTCACTGGAAAGCCATTTCACTTTCCTCAACAGAACAGGAGATTATTTTATGAAAATTGGCTAAATTTAAAGCTGCGATCTTTTTCCTCTCTACTGCCATCAGGTTACTTTACATACTTTTCATTATTTATGATGATCTGTCATGTACTTGCTTAATAATTAATAATAATAGCCCAAAAAGTTACGGATTGCAGCTGTAATACTATATAAAGATGGATGGATAGATGGATGGATAGATAGATGGATGGATGGATGGATGAATGGATAGATATGGATGGATGGACTAAATACATACACTTTCCTATATGCATTCATATATGACTGTAATCTTAAGTCTTGATGTTGGAAAACATTATGGACGTGGTATGCATCAACTACTGACACATGACTAACATTTATGTTTGTGATCTTCTGAATTTTAATGAATTGGTCATTACTAAGATTACATTAGGTGATGGACTCGAACTCTCCTGTGATGGAGGAGATGTTTGGTAATGACGAGGTGGTGACACATAGCTGCACTCTCACTCACTCTCTTCCATTAATCACTCTTTATCAGCATGAGGAGAGAACAGATCAGACCTCGGCATAAAATCTTAGGCTCATTCAGAGTGCAGGGGCTGCCTGGCAACATGATTCTCCATCATAAATAACAACCCACAGTGCCTCTGTTTCATAAGCCAGTTCAGCCCCGTGGCTCTATTTTTGTTTGCCTCTCAGGATGGCTGGCTGTCGGATAAACACTGTAAATTTGGGCAAATGCGAGATGCAGGGGCTATTCTGAGCTGCAGGCTGCTTCGTCTTGATGTTACCGCATTCAGAGGGTCTCTGCAGGGTGTCTATTACAGAATCACACAGGCCTTAGTACAGCACAGATGCAGAGCGCCTTTGCCTCTAAGAAAGAAGAGCAGATCAAGCCAGACACACAACTGGCATGTGGAACCATGGGTTGTGTGTCTGAAGTTGATTAGTCGAGCACAAACTTGAGTCACAGTTTGAACAGCAGATCTAACGAGTTAATAGAGGCATGTCACATGACTAAAGTTGGCAGGTGATTGGCTCAAACAAAGATGAGCCAAATTACTATGAATATAATAGAAACTGATTATAAAGATGAAATGGAATGAAAACATGGATTAAATTTATACACTGTATGAGAAAAAGTTTTTTAATCGTTTTTATAAAGAGGAAAAATGTGCATATGATTAGTAACTAAATTAAAAGTGTTTAACTTTACCAGTTTTCTCATGGCAAGCAATCATGTTGTAGTTATAATATTTAAAGAAGATTGACAAGAGGAACTGAAAGCTGCTGTTCATCGCTCAAGTATGTGGGCTGAGACGCTTCACACACAATAAACCAATTAAACCAATTAGATAAAATGGCTCAAAAGCTTCCAGATTCGAAATATGTTTTCTCTGAAAAAAAAATGCATGTCACTGATAATTTAGTGACCTGATTTTCTGTCATATTTTTCTTCAGCGCATCTCAGGATTTTTACATTTATTTACATTATGCATTTGGCAGATGCTTTTATACAAAGTGACTTACGGTACATTCAAGTTATGTATTTTATCAGTACTTTCCTAGGATTTGACCACTAAAATATAAACAACAATGACTGAATATGACTTTCTAAATATGTCTCTAAGCAGTGCAGTTTGAAACTGCGGCTTCCCACACTACACACCGCTCATAAGATAAAGGGCTAAACTCCAGTTAAATTGGTGGTAATTAGTGGTACAGTAGAAAAAGCACATGGTATTTATGTGGCACAAAAACAGTGAGCATCTCTACTGGTGATGAGATTTGGGTGACAGCATTAAAATATCTTCATCCTGCAGCGAGTGTTTACTATGTTAAATGCTGTTGAATGAAAGCAAATATCAGCACTGATTGACATTTTGAGATTTTGTTCAGCAGAGCTGAAGTGCAGTACGCATATAATACACAAATGATACAATTTAAAGACACATATAATGTGAATCAGAATGTGAATCAAAATGTGAATCAAAATGTGAATCAGAATGTGAATCAGAATGTGAATCAGAATGTGAATCAGAATGTGAATCAGAATGTGAATCTGTCATAGGGACACTCTATTACTTTAAACGATACAGCCGCAACAGGTTTAACATGTGTAAGTGCTCGTCCGCTTTAAAATGCCATTATGAAGAGCCTGTCTGAAAGCCTTTTGTCCAAAATTCAGTTACATTTCAGTTAAAAAACATTTAAACAGGATATCTGTGAAGACATCTAACAACATGCTTCCATAAGACCTACATTTAGTCCAGGGTTAAGGACTGTCCTTGTTATCTGGCTAGCCACTTTGATATCATATCTGTAAACAACAAAATATGCCTGGGTCTGGTTAATAATCTGGGTCTGGATAAAGAGTGAGTTCATAGAAACAGACTAATGTTGTGTCCGAAAAACAGGTGAACTTCCGACCTAGATAGCATTTCGGTTGGTGAGCCACTGACACAAAGATCGTCTCAGGTTATTGTATAAATACGCTTAAAATGTTTTTTCAAGTAACCTAAAAAATGTGCCTTGCCTTATGTGGTAACATCTAATCTAACTAAGTTTATTCAATTTAGTTAATCATTTTATCTCATTGTAATGTTACTACAAACATATTATTTCCCCTAATATTCATCATTGCTCTATATCATGGTGTTAACAGAATATCATAATGATGCCTAAGCTAAACTTTTCTTTTTTATTAAAAATGAACAAAAATCGGTTGAGAAATTACATGGCAGATCACTGTTCAACACCATCTCCTTTCCTTACTAATAATGGTTTATAATTTGAGCTGTTGGGTCCAATTTTGTGGAAATTTTCTCTCTGTAAACATAAACAAGGTCCGGTTACTACATTGCAGGTCCGGGTACTGAAAACAGTATTTGTAGCTTTTACAGCAGTTGTTTCATTTAAAATTGTCATCCACTTAAAAAAAACACTGTGATAGCGCCTTGCAATTTTATGTTTCAAACAGAGATGGCGGTAGAGAGGCAAAAGTTATGCATTGCAGCTTTAAGAAAACATAAAGAATCAAGAAGTGTTTGTAATGTCTGTCATGCAATTCACATAAAGTGTGGCCATACTGCATGACAGTGACTGTCGTGTGACTTGTTCTGTGTTTTTCCACATTGACACAGGCCAACTCTTCATTTTACATGAGTGTGATTTTTGTCTCTGTGTCTGTGTGAGTGTGTTTGACCATTGAATTGATGTGTGTGTGGCTTCAAGTAAACAGCTTAGGGAAGATGAGTGCCTTGAATCTCATTGACTGACTGACTTCAGGTGTATTTCAATAAATGTCATCTAATATCCAATGGGGACGTGCATCCCCAACAGAGCTCAATCCACCTCCACACAGCCAGACTAACCCCAGGGCAGCGTTGTTTCCTGCCTAAACATTTGTGACATTTACAGTGCATTATCCAGTACTGAAGAGAGAGAGAGAGAGTGAGAGAGCATGCAGTCACAGTTTGCTGGGCTGGAGTCTGGAGTCTGGCGCCACTATGCTGTTAGTAGACGACAATAGTTTGTAGCCAAACTAAGTATAAGAAATATGTGTTATAGCAGCAGAAGTGAGATGGAATGGCCAGTGTAAAGGAGGGATGTATAGCATAATATAGTAAAGCATACTGTAGTATTGCATAGTATAGCATAGCATACTGTAGTATTGCATAGTCTACCGTAGTATTGCATAACATAGTATAGCATACTGTTGTATTGCATAGTATAGTATAGCACACTGTAGTATTGTATAGTGTAGTATAGCGTATTGTAGCATTGTATAGTATCACATAGTATAGCATAGCATACTGTAGTATTGTACAGTACAGTATAGCATATTGTAGTATTGCATAGTATAGTATACCACACTGTAGTATAGCGTATTGTAGCATTGTATAGTATCACATAGTATAGCATACCATACTGTAGTATTGTATCGAATAGTATAGTATACTATAGTATTGTACAGTACAGTATAGCATATTGTACTATTGCATAGTAGAGCATAGCATACTGTAGTATTGCATAGTATAGTATAATATAGCATAGTATTGCCTGCTTGGAAAAGTTGCCTGCTAGTACAGAAGTCGTTTTAAATGAACAGGAAAGGAAAAAAATGATAAAAAGGCACTATAGAGTAGTGGAGTGTGTGGCTAAGAATTATAAGAGGAACTTCTGCCAAATGTGAACATGCTCAGTGTCTCTTAAAGGTGCAAATCATCAATTAATGTGTTTTTTGGAGAGGAAAGGGCCTGCTGACACATAGCTTAATTTTCCTTTGGGATCTGATATAAACACAAAAATGATCATTAAGACTAAAAGTTATGGATTTTGGGTAACGCTGATATGCGACAAGACGGTAGATAATGTTTCTGCATCTGTGCATCATTACCAGGGTGTTATATTGCTTGCGATTGTGTTGCAAATCATTAGCGCACTTCTCTGTGCGCTTTCTGTTGATGCACGTGAGATAACTGCGAATGCCTGCAACGCAATCAGTCATCTTGTTCAATAACACGAGAAATGAGGAAACCGCAGTGTCTTCAAATTATTTTGATAGTTCAGTGCTCGGTAACAGTAAAGATGGAGAGTAGCAATTATCAGATGCATACCCTGTTGTATCTGAATTATTCAGGAGCTGGAAGTGGAACTGTACTGCTTTCAGGTTTGGTTAAGCAGCGTGTATCACTGCTGTGTGTCTGTCAGAACACAAACAAACATGATGGACCGTCTCTTCAAAGTCACGGGAGAGGATGGGGTGGAGCAAGATGGATGTCTTGCCATCGGCGAGGAAAGCTTTGGGATTAATATGAGGAAAATGGCAGTTCTTCTCACTGGAACGATGAATAAATAAATAAATAAATAAATAAAGGACAACAAATTGCAGACACTTACACAACAGCCGAACACAGAAGGTATTTGTATCCAACTCATGACACTTTAGTGCTCCCGTCCAAACGCCTGCCAAACGAATTGTTTTGCATTAAGGTTAATGCTTTTCAACAAACATGTTTACCAGTCATAATTCATCCACACAATAAAGAGGAGCAAGACAGGCAATTTGGCATTAGAGATAGAGAGGCTGTCGAGACTCATATTAAATGATCACTCCATTACTCTCGTACCCGAGATTAATGCTGGCTGGGATGAAGAACTCCTGGTAAGTTTTTGGCTGTCCAGCAGAGAATGTTCCCCGAGGTCTAACTGTGGTCGTTGCAAATCAATTAAAAACACTCACCTCCGGAATGCACACGGCCACTCTCCTGAATATTGATTTTCTTATTAAACTCTGTGGTACAACTGTCTGTGGTGAAGAGTTAGGAGACATTCTGGAATTTGGGGATTGTTGATTTGACTTTGGGGAGTTGGACAGATAACGGGCATTAACTAACAGTGTTCAAATTCACCTTAGTCTGAGATTTGTCAGCCTTTTGATCTCCCAGCTAACAATTTTAGCTTCTAAGAACATTTTCCTAACATTTCCATTACGTAACAAAAAGTTTAAACTGTTCTAGGAACAAAAAATGGCTAAATGGTTAGAGGTTGTGTTAACATTATTGCTTGAAGAACCCTTATTAAACGTTTTAAAATTTTGTGTTTTTAAAATTTTGTGTTCCCCTAACAACTTAAGAATAACATTTTTGATATATGATAACTCAAGTTAGACATTCCACCAACGTTACTGCTACAACATTTTTGATAACTTTGAGAGAACCTCGAGAAAACTTTTAGAGAAAGTTTTAGAGTTAGCCAACGTTCTGAGAATATTTCCTGTTTTCTTGGAAGGTCTTTCCTGACCTGTTTTAGTAAGACTTGAGGACCACTTCATTGGCACCAAATGGAGCCAGAAATGTGCTGCTTTCTAATATTACACACTATCGTTTAGCATTATGGCTTTTATTTCAATATTTCACTTTCAAACTAAAACGTCTGTAAAAACAACAGACAACAGAGTTGGTTTCCTCCAGATACCCAACCCTGTTTTGACAGCTCTGTGGAAATTGTTTCTGACATTTGTGATTATTCTTTTCAGTGCGAGAGAACTGTGAGAGATTGTTTATTACAATGTATTGACAGTCTTGGATTTATGATCCGAGTCGTAATGTCTGTTTATAGGTTTAAGCAAAATTAAAATCTTTCCACACACCTCAGAAACTGAGGTACCTCCCGGGGAGCCCATGCTTCTAAATGTTGTTTTCCTAAATCTTTGTTCTTAGTGAGAAGCACTAAGAACAAAGATTACTTCTAAACAAGACTGCGCAGTGGAGTCAAAAATGTCTGAATTTGATTGGTTGATACAAATTCTATTCGGGGGACCTGCCATTACAATCTCCAAAATAAAGCTTGTAGGAAAATTATTATCCTACAAAATACAATCATCAAAAACGAAGCGTATTATGAACTAAATGGTTACTGAAAAGGTATTTGGGTTTATTTTTTCAAAGAAAATATGTTTTATCTGTTGCATCATTGATGCGATTTACCAGACGAAACAAATCTTTTTTGAAACTTCCTCTTTTATGCCTTCAAAGCGAGACCTAATCCTCTCTTGTCTTTTAAAAGGAAAGACTGATTCTCTCTCTCTTTTATAAAGAGGGAGGTTCCGTCTACTGTAAGTGCTGGATGATTTTATAGTCACTTTGAAATCAAGGTTACACGCATACTGACTGCTGCGCGGTGACTTCCGCACATCCACTTCCAGAACTTTCTGGAAGTTAACTCAGCCATTTATTTACATCAGCAAGGCAAATTAGGCAATTCATTATGATGTTCTGTTGAAACAAATTACTCGCCGCACATGAGGCTTAGTGTGTTTACAGCTCTCTGCAGGAGGGAGGGGGGTCGTGGGCCAGAAGGTCATGTGTGCATTAATGAGATAAGGTTGTATTGAAAGTGTGTGTGTGTGTGTGTGTGTGTGTTTTTGCTGTAGGATGGATGGATGTCCATCGTAGTGCTGATGCAGCTGTGTCCGTCCTCTGTTCATCCTCGTTCTCTCATCCTTCTTTATCTTCCCCCTCTTCTAAAATCTATGGCCATGTTTGCGCATCGATCTGTGTGTCTGACACACGCCGGGCGAGAGAGAGCTTTCCTTCACCAGAGACCAATAGAGAAGAGTCATTACCTTTTAAAACACAAACTGTCCCGGTAACATGAGTGAATGTTGCTTAACTTCGATAAATCAACTATTAAAACAGCAGAGAGACACAGTTTAATTACGGAATGTTTAAATGGCCTCTTGTGTTGACCTTCCTTTCCCAATCTCAGCTTTATTTAGCTGAGTTTACAGTTTTTGACAGTCTTAGTTCTAACATTCAGCATGGATGCCCCGTAATTTCATTTTCACTCTATCAGGTAAACAAACAACCTCCTAATCCTTTTAGTGGGTATTTGCTAGTCAGCCATCACTCAAAAGTATATAAAAGGGCTCGCTTTTTAAAAGAGTCTTTGCAGGCTGCTGGTGTAGAGTGATTCAAACCTTTTACGCTTATTTATATCTCTTGGGATGAATAGTGGTTTAATAGGTTGATTAGGTGCATGTTTTGGTGTACTGGCATCACACAAAAAAGCAGATCTGTATAGTTAAACTGATTAAAAAAAAATTATATATATATAATATTAAATATATGTATGTGTGTGTGTGTGTGTGTGTGTGTGTGTATATATATATTTAAATGTGTTTTATGTAAGTTTATGTATAATATATATTTATATAAATATAAATTTGTACCAAATTTACACACACTATTCCTACAAAAAACAAACAAGCAAACAGAATTCCCCACAGCTGTTTAGTTGTTCTTGTTTAGGGTCTTTATTAAGGCTGTGTAAGTAATTGACCTTTTGAACACTGAATGAAAAGGTCCAAACAAACCTCTTTAAAAGGCTGTTCCTAGCGAGCCCTGCACGACTTCTCGACGTCGCTCTTGGGTGCTTTATGAAGCGTTAAAGTGAGTCATAATGTACCGCCATTGTGTAGAGTCCACCCAACCAGATACTCATTAAATTATCTCTCTTCGAGTTTCAAGGAAGAAAGTGAGTCACACACAAAATGAGTTTGGAACATCATTAGTGTGAGTTAATGGTGACGGTATTTTTATGTTCCATTAACATTTGTGCTTTTTAACACTCCTACTGTACCTGCTGCTACACTCCCACTGTAACTGTATTACTGTAAACACTGCTCATTTTATTAAATGATTGTTTGTTGATTATTGGCAGCGTGCCACAGATGCTCACGACGGGCACAAATAAACGGTGGTATTCGTTCAATGTCAAATGCAGCTCAAAAACGTAATTAAAACAACAGCGTTTTTTAAAAGATTATATTATGCGGCACAATGGAGAGCCAGACGTGGCCTTGGGTTAAACAACCGGTAGCCTCTTAACATCGGGCTCTTGACTGCCTCCTTGGAAAAATTTGGATCAGATTTAGAAGCACATGCCAAGTAAATGGATAAGCAAACAGCCCTTGGAAATTATATTCAGTTTATTGGCCTCGAATTGATTTAGTTCTTGGATGATGTACCCCACTTCTTCCTCGCTGCAATCTCTCTATTTAATGACCAACAGGCTTAAAAGCCTCTGATAAATCTTAAGCCTAAATTCAATGTCTCTTCCTCCACTTGGAAACTGGCGCCTGCAGTGTGCAGAGCTGGAGGGTGTGAGGGTGTGAAGGGTTTGTAGGGAACAGACAGAAACTAGTCCACGCTTGTTGTCACCTTGTTCTCCATCTCATCAGTCCTGCCAAGGTGTGATTGACAGATGAACCCGGCTAACAATCTTAGGTTGTGAAAATGTTTCTCTAACATTTCCATTAAGTATCAAAAACATTAAAATGTTATTTTAAATGTTCTATGAATGTTCAAAACGTCCAGGTTTTTAAACATTGTATTAACATTATTGAGTGGTTATAGGAACGTTTGTCAAACATTTTTTTAAATTCTTTAATGTTTTTAAAACATTCCACGAACAACTTTAGAATAACGCTTTTGACACTATATATAGCGTTAAAAGTTTTACTAATGTTACCGCAAGAACATTTTCTGATGAGAGAACGTTTAAAGAACATTAGCCAGCGTTCTAAGAACGTTCCCTGTTAGCTGTGAGGCTTTCCTTATATTAAAGTGTATCCTCAAACGGAAAGAGTGTTATTTAGCACACAGCGCTGACATGTTAAAAACGGATCTCTTGAGGGGGGCAGGAATAGGTTCAGAGTGCAGGAGTAGCCTTTTACTAAATTATACAACGTTAATGAGAAACAGACGGATGACAGGGGAAAAGAGATTAGACCCGGTGAAAGCTAATGGTTTTATTTCAATATCGGATGTTTATTTTCCCTGGAATTTCACTGAATTAGCAAAATCATCAAATTGCTTCTGTGGCTTTATTCATTTTGAATAGCAGTTTTGATTGAAGCTTGAAAATGAATCCCTTTGATTATGCTGCAAAGAAGTTCTTTTAATTAAGCAGAATATAATCATTGAATACGAGCTCGTTCACAATGAGCGGTTAATTATTGATTCTGGTGAGAAGTGACAATGTAATTATCGCATGTTGGCAAAACTGATCTCAGATGTCAGTCACACAAGTTAAATCAAGGGGGCTGCTCTTGTCTGTGCCCGCTTATGAGTTTAATTAGGTGTGTTTTTAGTATGCTGTTAAGAGTTCATAACAGAGAAAAATGAGTCATTTCATTGCATTCCGGGGCTAAGACATTCACGTCTCACATTTAAATATTTTGCATCGGATCTTTTCATTTTAACCCCTAGAGATCCAGTCATTGCCATATATAATGTATTTTGTTTCACATAAATTTTGGTTTTAGGAACCAACTGGTTATGATAATTGTGATGTATGTGCATATTTTCATTTGGGGTACATTTTGTTGCAAAATTCCTTCACATTTAAAGAACCTAAAAATGGCTATTTAGAGACTTTAATGCAGTTAATTTGAACTTTATAAGTCTTTCCACTAACCTTCCACTAAAACTTGAGTGTTTATCATTGACACTCAATGAAGATGCATTAGGCTGTATGGAAACTATTTGTAGGAGCTTCACTGAATGAAGATGTACTGAATGAGTTCTGTGACTAACATTAAAAATTGATGAACACCAAAACTCATTTTTGTGTTGCAGTGTTTATACAGGTTTAAATATTTTTGACATTGACATTTTTCCACGACTAAACGTGTTTACTAAACAGGCTAAATGCTAGATTAGACAGAAGCTTGCTAAAGTTCAGCCAGCGATGATGTCAGTTCGCCGTGTGACCATGTTTGTGTGACTGTGGCATGCTGGGAAATTCCAATTTGCTGCCAAACTTGTTCACATGATATATTTCAGAGCTATGTGTCTGGTAAAAAATATGTATTTTATCACTTTAAATGTGTATTTAATATGTTGTAATTTAGCTACAGAGGGTCTCTGAAGGTTAATGGACTTTTTAATAGATATTTTAGAAAGGTGAGGGATTTTCTGTCAGTGGCTTCATTTAGGTGAGACACAGGTGCTTATAGTAAAAGATGTCACTGCGCTGTTTTATATTGGCAATGGCTTTAACAGTCTGCCGGCTGCATCCCTCAGTGTATGAGAGAAATTGAATATGGATATTCAGCTCTCCCTCTCATTTATCCCTCTGGCTTATCGATGGATGGGTATTTAAAGAAAATGAACTTTTGGGTGAGTAAATAGAATATGCCTGAGAAAGACCCACAGAAAAAAAATGGGCCGTGTGACAATTTCGGAAAGTATGAGAGTTGACAAGATTTTGGTCTGTTTCTGGATGTCATCAACATCAGATTTATTTTGCGACATTGTGGCAGAAATTTTAACCTAACACAAGTTTTTAAGTGTTCCTGTAGCTCAGCTGGTAGAGCACTGTGTTAGCGGCGCAAAGAATCGTGGGTTTAATTTCCAGGCAACACACATGCTAATAAATTGTATAACGTGAATGCGTGGATGTAGCTTTGGATTAAAGCAGCTGCCAAATCCATAAATGTAAGTGTGCTACAGTAAGACTGATAGTTAGCATTCATTATGTCAGTATGTTTCTGAATGCAACGCTACAATCTGAACATGACTGCAGACGGAATCTTTAGTTAAACTAAATATCACAGAGAAATCTGGCAGATATTTTGTATACATGTAGAAATGTGCATATCACAAATCGCCAGTGAAGTTTTGTCAGCGCAGTTCATTTCCAAAACGAGACACTCTGCCCGTGGCCTCTTCAGATCATCAGTGGCCAGGCTGTGAGGTCAGATGCCCATTTGATGCTGGACAGCAATGTACCTTAGGGTTTCACGGCTCTATGGACCGAAGATGATTAAATGTCTAATGAGTCCAGTGTAAAAATCCACCACCATCTGGTGG
>JAZGTJ010017922.1:0-11740 GCA_036877575.1 Botia almorhae
TCACCAAACTGATCTCAGCACTGAGGCCTGATACACAAGATTGTTTGTATAGGTGTGTGCAGGCATGTTCACCTGAGAGAAGATTAGCACTCTGTGTCCGCCCTCCTTCAGTTTACGCAACATCTTCTGCAGAAGCAGCAGTTTGCCGGCAGCTTTTGACAGAGCACTGCCCTCGTACATCCCATTGGGCATCTTGGGAGCTTCCTGTTTCACACAGCCAATCAGAAATCAGTATGCTGCAGCCATATTAACATTATAATATTGAATATTAATTTCCCCTTGAACTTATTTTATATTCAAATATAGCAGCTACCATTTGTAACACCAATTATCACAGATACAATTTGTATTCTCTTATAAAAACAGCGACTGTCAGTAAAAAAGCACAAGAGAGTGAAGGTATGTCGTACCCCAGCAGCGATGGGGAACAGATAAGGGTGATTACAACACTTTTTCAGATCCATGACGACGTTCAGAAGAGACACTTGGTTTCCTCCACCGCGAGTGTTCAGAGCTTCAAAGTTGCGTGTCAGGATGAACTTGTAATATTTCCTGAATTAACAAATTACAACGTTAATTAACACCACCTCAAAATGAGTCTTAAAAACTTAAGTTTTTAAGTGAATGTTCTGGAAAAAGAACCATTAGCCCAAATCTATTCAGCTACTTTGCATGGAGCAGACTCTAATTTTGTTACAGCAAAGTCTGACCTGAAGCAATTCAACTTGGTTTTTATTTCTACTGTGCATGAATTGTGTTGTTCAGTATTCTCTAGTATTCTAACCCCAGTCTCCTCCTCTTCACCTGTACATCATCATCATCACTCACTTCTGCATGGGGCTGAGCTCCACTCTCACAATCAGCTCTGTTTTGGAAGGCATGTGCTTGAACACATCAGCTTTAAGTCTTCTGAGCATGTGCGGTCCCAGCATGTCATGAAGTTTCTTGATCTGGTCCTCCTTGGCGATGTCAGCAAACTCTTCCAGGAAACCCTCAAGATTACTGCACAGTGGAAAGAAATTGGGGACTGTTTACATTGGGGACTGTTCAGTTGGTAGAGCATTGCGCTAACAACACAAAGGTCGTGGGTTCAAGCCCCAGGGAGCACATGCACTTAAAAACAAGTGTAACTTGAATGAACTGTAAGTCACTTTGGATAAAAGCGTCTGCCAAATGCACAGATGTAACTGTGCATTTAAATGTACCAGCTTATGATCACCAAAACCAGGTTATTGTGGTGACTTGCACTCTACTACAAGCTGCCGTGGTACTATATAGATGGTACATCGTTTGTAGCTTGTTCTTACAGCAGTTGTTTAAAATTTAAATCTGTCATTCAGGAAAATAATCTCGCACTAACTTGCAATATTAGGTTTCAAACACAGATGGCGCTAAAGAGGCAATTAGCTTTAACGTTTTGCATACAAATGCACACACACCTGAATCTTTCTGGCGTGAGGAAGTTGAGCAAATGGAAAAGCTCTTCGAGGTTGTTTTGTAGTGGAGTTCCAGTCAACAACAACTTGTGCTGGAGTGGATAGTTGTTCAGAACCCTGAAGAACTGTCAACAAAACACCACATCACAGCATTAAACATCTCAAACCATCTCAAACACAAGATACAGTAAATATTCATGCCATGATCACTGGAAGGTTGTAAAGCACTATTTTGTTTAGCAATGTGCTGTAAAGCTGCTTTTGAAACAACGTGTATTATTCAAAGCAATATACAAATACATAGTCATTTGGCAGGGCTCCAACCTAAAACCTTCTAGATACCAGCACTTGAGATTTAAAGGGACAGACACCCAAAAATTTAAATGTCAATGAAACTTTAAAATCAAAATGAATCCTCATGTTTTTTTTTCTTCTGTGGAACACAACAAAAGATATTTTGAGAAATGTTTCAGTGGTTTTGTGTCCATACAATGGAAGTCAATGGGTGCCACAATTGTTTTGGTACCAATATGTTTCAGAATATCTTCTTTTGTGTTCCTCAAAAGAAATGAAGACATACAGGTTTGGAATGACATGAGGGTAACAGGTATCACAGAAAATGTTCTTTTTTGGGCGAATTATCCCTTTAGGCGCCGCACTCAAACAGAACCCCCTGTACGCATTATTGGGTTTTACCTTTGATTGGTTATTCTTCAGTCTGTGGGCCTCGTCTACTACCAAACACGCCCAGTCGATGGAGCCCAAAACGGCCGTGTCAATAGTGATCAACTCATAGGAGGTCAGGAGAACGTGGAACTTCACTGAAGCTTCTTTCTGCAGGGTGACGATGAGAGACCCATTAAGAACCAAATATAGGTTTCAAACTCTTTGGGAAAAGGTGCATGGTCCATCTCACTGACCTTCATCTTGGAGGGTTTCTTGCCACCACGGATGGCGTTGTTCTCGAAGGAGAACTCGTTTTCTCGAATGACAGCCCTGCTATCTTTGTCACCCACATACGTGACCACATACATGTCCGGCGCCCACATCTCGAACTCTCTTTCCCAGTTGATGATGGTGGAGAGGGGGGCACTCACCAGGAAAGGGCCCTTGGAGTGACCCTGTAGAGACAACACATATGATTTTTAAACTGTACAGACACACAGAGAAACATCTAACTTCCGTAAAGATGCACAGAATGATTCTATCGTTAGCAACAACACTGACAACATGAAAGCTTGCCACCAAATTACAAACGTCAATAAATTATAACATATTTCTTTTGTGTATTGCAATCCATCAGGTCCATAAAACACCCGCTGACCTCTTTATAAAGCGAATAGAGGAATACAGCCGTCTGCACGGTCTTTCCCAGACCCATCTCGTCTGCCAGGATGGTGTCCGTTCCCTGAGCCCAGGAGAAGCGAAGCCAGTTAAGTCCCTCCAGCTGGTAGGGATGCAGCGTTCCTCCTGTACTGTCCAGATACTCTGGCTGACGCTCAAACTTGATGGTTGGCTAGAGGAGGAGAAATGATTTTCCATTAATGGGGTGACTGAATAATGTAAGAGGGTCTCGACAGTGTGTATGACCAAACAATGAAGGTGACCTACATCCACAACAGGGTTCTCTGGAGGACGGTCTAGTTTTCGCACCCTGCCTTTGACCTTTATCTTCTTTCCTGGTTTACCTTCATCTCCCATCATCAACTCCCTTAAGAGAAGGAAAACAGAGCAGAATCAGTGCTGGTCTTTTCATGCTCTCTCGTAGTTTATTTAAGACATTAAATCATTATAAATCATTATTATAAACATTATTATTACACAGCACAGGTTTTCTATATAGGCTGTATATTTATGTTTCTATACGGGCTGTATATACGTTTCTATATAGGCTGTATATTTATGTTTCTATACAGGCTGTATATATGTTTCTATATAGGCTGTATATTTATGTTTCTATAGAGGCTGTATTTATGTTTCTATGTAGGCTGTATATACCTTTCTATATAGGCTGTATATACGTTTCTATGCAGGCTGTATATACGTTTTTATGTAGACTGTATATACGTTTCTATACAGGCTGTATATTTACCTGTGATTCCAGTACTGCAGTTTGTAGGCGTCAAACTCGGGAATGTCCATGTCCTCCGACTCCCACGTGGACTGATCGTACGTTAAATCCCTCCACTTGATGAGGTAGTGACAGTAATTCTTCTTATCCACGCTAGACGCCGCACAACGCAGAAGCAACAATAAGAGCAAAGCCGTGAAATGAAGAGCGATTCAGCGCAGAGCGACTCTTCAGCGTGACCCTCACCTGTGGTTCAGGACGCGGTGAATAACCATCCACTCCATCTTGATGCCGAAGCGGTAGTACTTCTCCTCCATTTTAGCGTAGGTGGGGTCTTTGATCTTCCTCTTATCGCTCTTGTCTTCGTCTCCCTCACCTCCGAAGTCCACAGGCGGCGGCTCGTCCATGTCGTTCTTGCGCTGGTAGTTTCGGAACATCACCTGACAGTGCATCTCCAGCTGCAGACAGCAAGAACTTCAGATTCAGCATGACTTCACGGGACAAACGATTATTTCCTCACACATATTAGATTAGGATTAAATCCAGAGAGCTTGTGTTTAACTTAAAAGCACAGTGTTGCGATACAAAGGTACTAATTGTTTTTAGGGGCTCTGGGATTAAAATATCGCGAATATGCGCATCATAATAGTTTGCAATAACTGAATGATAAATACAAAAAAACGTTTATAAAAATATACTAAAATTGCGTACCAAACAACATTTCCTCTTATGTTTGTATAAACTACAATTTTCCTAAAGCTTTTCTTTAAACTACCGCTGCCAAAATGAGAGCAAGAGGAGATCCGGTGCGCTTATTGTTACCTGTAGTTCAGAAACCCAGGAGCAGTGCCAGTATGACATATTATGCCATTTAACAAAGAATTCCCTCTCGGGACGACCAGCCAGCGGGGCGGGGTCAGGAGCACCTGCTGGAAGATCAGCAGGACGTGGAACAGGGGTCGGAGGAGGAGGTTCAGTCCAGCGCCAGGTCAGAATCTTCTGAACTTTACCCTTCATAGCAGGACACTGAGAGAAAGACAAAGACAAAAGGATGAGACAAAAGTATCTACAGCATTAGAAAGCAATTAGCCGACTGCTCTCAACAAAAACAATTTGTGTCAAATTTTCCTTATTCCAAGTCTGGAAAATTCCCAAATTTGTAATCTGCAGGTTTTCCATGGTCGTGGAGGCCCTCTATAAACTCCTGACTCACAGTGCAGCGGGGACAGATCCACTCTCCGTTGGGAATCTCGGGCAGGGGTGGATTAAGACAGTGGATGTGGTAGGACGAGGGGCAGGAGTCACAGCACAGAAGCTCTCCTCCGTCTTTACACACTCTGCAGAACTCCATGTGATGGTCGTCCTCTTCTGCCTCGCCGCCTCCTGCCTCGTTATCCTCCTCACCGTCTGACGCATCCTCGCGTGCCTCCCACTGGATGCCCATCTTCTCCTGAGAGAGGACCAGACGCTTTCATTATGATGATTACAGTGGTGCAGGATAACAGTAATTATTATATATGTATACAAACACACACACACATATATAAACTGTACGGTTCAGATAAAAGCCTAATATATACATTTAATGTAATAATATATCATTTAACCATGGCCGCCCTAGTTCAAAGGAGGAGGTGACTCACGCAGTGCGGGCAGCTCCAGGTACCCTCTGGTGCCTTCTCCATATCCGGGTCCAGGCAGACCATGTGATAGGCCCGTGGACAGGTGTCACAGAGAATGATCTCACCGCCCTGCTGACAGACCTCACAGTAGTCCTGGTGGTCCGTTTCATAGCCATCAGCATCGTCGTCTCCTAGGAGACACAAATTCGCCGTGTTTAGCATGATGGGAGGTGCATTTCTGTCAATGCTACACTGAAATGACTTCCTGTAGTAATCAACCACAGATCAGAGCTTTTCCTTAAATACGGTGGACCTCAACCATTTTGACTTCAAAGCCCCCTCCACTCACAATTTCTACCCAAATAGAAATATTCTATAGCTTGACATAACTAGAAAGACAGTTCAAAATATAATACTATCATTATAAAAACAACCAAACAGAAACATGTTGGTTTTTAGTTGTTCTGTCTTATTTTAAAGCTAGTTTTGTCTTATTTTAAGTCATCTTGAGGCCCTCCTGAATGTTTGTTGAGCCCCTGATTAAGAAATCTTGCTTTAATACCGAATGTAGTGCAAAATACTATGAATGCTCTAGAAATAAACAATCTTCAAAGTCTGGATATCTGTGCAAGCCGTTGCCACAGTCGTTCTGCTTGGCAGGTTCAAAGCCGTTCTCTCTCTTAAGCACATAAAGTACAAATTGTGGTCCTTTATTAAGCTTATCTCAACAGGATTACGACACAAATATTGAGTGAGTCACAGGGTGTTGTCTTGGCCTGCTAAAGGCTTGGAGCTGACCTAAATAAGTGCCAGAAAAAAAGAGACAGATCCTCACCCTTTTTCGCCTTCTTCTTGGGCTTCTTCTTAGTGCTGCTGCGACTGCTTCGACTGTTCGATCCGTTCGACACGGACACACTATTCATACTGCCATCGTCAAAATCACTGTCGACGTCGACATCATCCTCTTCACTCTGAAAACGATGAGGTTGCAATCAAGCAGACGTTACATCAGAGAAAGAAGAGATGTAGTTTTGTGTTACAGCACAACGATCAGAAAATAACGTTACATCTTTGTAAATAAGCTACGCGTGAAACGTACAGCCCAGAGGCAAAAATGAATGTTGTTCATGGGAAAATGTTAAACAGGAGCTAGAGAAGAAATAATCATTGATCATTACTGATGAGTGCTTCCTCTTGCTGTTGAAGCCTCCGAGCTTGATCTTCAGAGGAGCCACTTTTTTGGTCTTCACCTTCTTCTCCTGAGGTTTGGGGGCGGGCTTGGACTTTTTGCGTGCATTTGGACCTGAAACACACAGGAGTTATGTTGAAGAGCATGTATTGCAGATGAGCAAACACTAGTGAGGGCATATGAAATAGACGTTTAGAGACATGCATTCGCTCCCAGGAGTAGCAATCAACAGACACAATAAAACACTCGAGGCTGCTGTAGCTAGCAGCCACTCAGTGTGAAGAGCAACAAAAACAAGCAAGTAGACTAACGTATTGATTTAGCAAGACACTTCTATCCAAAGCTACAACTAAAGCGAATCAAATACAGTGCGAACCGCATTACAAACACAAAAAATGAGCAAGGACAGACATTCGAACCCTTTCCACTCACCCTTGCCCTCTTTAGTCTTAGCTTTGCGTACAGGAGCGGCTGGAGTGGACTGATCAGTGCTGAGTTGAGCCGCAGGCGCAGGCGCAGACGCTTCTGCAGGTGGGGGGATGTCAACCGCTGCTACCACATTAGCAGCTGCTGTCAGGGCCGTGGTGGCTGCAGCCGAGCCGCGCAGAGGATTGTTAGTGCTGAACTCACGCCACTTCGCTCCCAGAACCATCATCATCTTGGAAACAGCGATTTTGGGATTCTTGGCAGCGATTAGGGGTCTGCGGTGAAAAAAACCACAAACGCCATTCAATAGCCGGATCTTCATTTTTAGTTTACAGACGTCACGTAACCGTAAGTCGCATTGACATGTTCTGAGAAATCAGAGCCGATAATTATGAACTCACCACTGTGAACTGGGTAAGATAAGGAGACATTTTAAACCCTGATCGTTATGTATTTCCTCAATGATCGATTTTTGTTCATTTTTAACCAATGAAAGTTACGGCCTCATTTGCATATGTCAAATTAACCCATATCAAATACTTTCTAAACCTAATCGTACCTGACGAACTGGCTGAAGGCCTTGTAATTGGTCAGAGTCCGGTAGTCTTCCTGAGTGAACGTATGATCGATGTCCTCCATACCCCAGGCATCAAGCAGCTGTGAGGAACTCTTTGGCTCCTTCAAAACAGGGCAGAAAAACACTTTGGTTTTCTGTTCACATTGGCATACAGTTACAGGCAAAATATCACGCTATGCCAGGACCAGATCTGCTAACTCAAATGAATCAAAAACATATCTCCACCTGCGAGACATAAATGCGTCAATGCTGTATAACATATGATCTGATGCATCGCCTCACCGAATCATCGTCATCCTCGTCTTCATCTTCCTCGGGTTCTCTCCGTTTGGAAGAGTTTCTCTCCACACCAGAACTGCTTCTCTTCTTCTCCTTGGATGTGCTGGCTCTCTTCTTCTTTTTCTTGCCAGGTGTGTAGTCACTTCCCTCGCTCTCTGAGTGTTCGTCCTCCTCATCCAGGTCGGGGCCGTCTAATGGCTCCGGAGAACTAATACCGATCTCCTGGACAACAAGAGAATATCCCCCCCCAAAAAAACAATCAAAGCTCAGTAGTGATGAGCTAGCCTGCTGTACATGAGCTAGTTCATGCTAACTCATGTGTATGTCAGCCAATAACAACATTACAATAACTGGCTTATATTTACACCTATATCACTTATGTCTATATAGTTCCCATCTATAAAGTCTCAACTGTATAGTTTACACAGATTCATCCAACCCTTAAAGCCACAAACACCAGTATTTTGTGATTTCAAATGACCAGTCTGTCAATCTAGAACATTCCATTTGACTTAAAATTGTACTTTGCGTGCTCGAAAACATGACTTGTTTAAAAACCAAACGCTCTCATTCTTTCTGGAACACAGCCGCTTTAGATATCAATAATGAAACGGTCGATTTAGGATTCTGTTTAAAAAATGGAACCGTGTCATTCTGATATAAACATTCTTTAAGATGTTCTTCCAATTGTGGCGACAGCTGAACTGCTGTTTTTTATTAAAGGTGTCATCATAATGCTCATAATCCATAACATAAGGACATGAAACAGTATTGTAGAGGTATTACAAACAACATGCTGTTACCTCTCTGCGAGAACGATTCCTCTTGCTGCCTTTGCTCTCTCGGCTACTTTTTTTGGCTTTCTTCTTCTTCTTCACCTTTGGAGCTTCACTCTCCGACATGTCCTCATCCAGATCATTGTCATCTGTTCAACAAATGCACGTCCAATCAAATAACTGTCGATTTACTCTATCAATGCTTTAGTGAGCCATTGCACCGCTCCTCTGCTTAATTTCATTCATCGTCAGTGACGATCAATGAAACAGACATTTAACTCAATAATACAGCAGAAACAGATTTTGTCATTTAGAAATGCATTGCAGTTATTTCAGCTGTGCTGCTTGAATGCGCATTATGGGCTCTATATGGCACCCTTTTCCATACAGGCTACTATTTGATCTATTGTTCCATATAGTTTAAATAACACTGCGATGCATGAAGTATTAAATAACAGCGAAATACTGATCAAGGATGGTATGTTATATATAGTTTTCTACATCAGACATAGTGTTAGGTTAGGTTAAACATAGTCAAATGTGTTAAATAGAGCAGAGAGCACTACACTTTGTTGACTGTACAAACAAGTTTGTCGAAGTATTTTATAAATGATGGTGTGTCGTACAGAACTGACTGATGGGCGTAAATCTCAAGAAACAGATTCAACGTGCACCCCAGTATTAATAAACAGGAAAGTTAGGTAGCAGCAAGTTAGCAATGAACTGCAAAGGGAGAACCGGAGAGTGAGATACTATCTTTGGTCATTTCTTGTGAGGTTGTGTGTCACCAACACGTCACCTGAACTTTGGAAAGATCTCAAATGTATTAACTCTGTTTAGAGTGACGTTTCTTCCTGGGGGACATGGTAGCACCACTAGGATCACAATGGCTTGGATTTTATCATGATAAACAGCATATTGGCTTTTCCTAGCACGCTTAATAGTAACCCCTATGTGATGATTTGAACTATTATAAAGATTAAAACAGCAAGACACTGACTGCTGTACTCATAAAGCACATTGAATGTCTGGGCAAAGCCCCCCTTCACCATTTCCCTGAAAATCTGGCGTCACATCCGATTCCTGCACAAGCGAAACTGGTGTAGGCAAACAAAATATCACGTTTAAAATGACGATAGATCGCGATTATAAACGCCAACGCGACGTGACGGGAGAGGCCCGCGGACCGTGCGGCGCGGCAGCGCACTGAAACTCTTCACGCGTCAAACTCAAACGCGCACGCGGCTGATACCGGTAGGCCGCGCGGCAGCGATGCCGGTAACAGCAAAAACAACCGGCAATATTACTATTAGTAAACCGGGGCTGGTGCTCAACTCATGTTAATATTAGTGTTAAGTAACGCACTGACGTATCTTAAAAAATTGAGTATGGTAAAGATAAAACACACGGCTTTTGTCGGTCGACGATTGGCCGCGTAAAAGTGTCAACAGAAGCACCGACTGGGGTAAAAACACATTTAGTGAGTGATAAAACAGCAACATATACAAGTTTATTCGGCGAACGACGTGTAAAGCAAATAATTGCGTTTATAAATGTTATCCACGGACTGAAACGTCCCGCAGTTAGCCGGTCTGTCGTCTCGTTAGCCGGCTAGCCGCTGGTCAGTCAAATAAAGGAGCTGCCGTTAGCGTCGCTTCAACACCGAAGATAAAATACGACATCAAAACCTTGTTTTAGAAGAACTTTATCTAGCATCTAGAGTTGTGCACAAGCCACGGGCGACAATAACACCGCCGAGCCGTGCGTGGGGGGTTTAACGGTGACCGGCATCGGTTAACGTGAATATTTTACCATGCATCATCGACCGATGCTCAAACTCGTCTCTGTCGTCCTCGCTGCCGGACATGTTGATGATGTCTCCACCAGCCCGAGAGGATCGTGAAAACTTGCGTGTCGATGTCCTCCTCAGAGCCTTCCTAAAGCCGGAGGAGGCAGAAAACACAAGAACAATAAAAACGGAAGTTAATGGTCACGGTAGCGTGCTGATCGTCTCAACCTGCGCCGCTTCGAAAAGCAGCCCAATCTACCAAAATAACGCTGGATAAATACTTTATTGTTTCAATGTTTAATGTGACCCCTTAAACTTTTTAAAAGCACGCGTTTGGAATAAGTTAGGGGCATTTAATAGGCAAATGTGGGTGATCGGCTAAGACACTAGCTGAGCAGGCTAGGAAGGCTAACCTGCAAAAAACTAATCTTTAGATTTACCGGCTAAATTCATCCCCGTGTTTTATAACCCGTGTGTTCAATACTTTAAAAGTCTCTGTGGTTATTAGACATGTAGAGATGTCGCCGATAGAAAGGTTTATGAAAACATAAGCAAATTCGACGCGATATCGTGTTTAAAAGTGTACTTACAGAACTTAAACAGAGGTGCAGCTAATGCAATCTAAGATGTCTCCGCGTCGAATTGGCTCCTTTTCTTACACCGTGAACTACAATTTGTAGTTTTCCGTGTTGCTAAGATGAGTATTAAAATGATGTGTGCATTATTATTAGTTCTTTCTCGGCTGTGGGATGCACACAACGTCGTACTTTCTCCCCTTGCCACTTACACTCTTTGCATAGACACAAAGAGATCAGGGGCCAGACATCCCATAATAATCTCCCTCCCCATATTCACACATACACATACATGCACTCGTTCACCCCTCCCCCGCCGCATAGTTACCTTGCAACATACAGACCATAATAACCCCCCACACACACACCAAAGACAGACCCTTTCTTCCCCATTCCACCATGCCCTCGGCAACTGTTACCATGGAGACAGCCACCCCTCCCACCTCTGTTAACATCCCATAATCACTGACATCCCACAATAACCATAACTCAGAAAAAAAGGAAGAGGGGGAAAGTCGATTAGCAACTCCTTCCCAGTTTCTTATTACTATTCTTTATATAGACTGTACGTACAGTAGCCGTCAATGAACATAAAAAATGGCATCCATAATCAAAGCGTACACTGTTCAAATTAAGTTATTAAAGTAAGTTATTTTAACACGACCATCGTCAGCCTCACACCACTAACTTTACTTTGGGGTCTGAAAACTAAAGCAGAACTAGCAGATAAAAGCAAAACCTAAGTGTAGATCTGTGTGTTTTAGACGCGTGTTTCTGTAGTTCAGTTGGTAGAGCGTTGCGTTAGCAGCGCAAAGGTTGTGGGTTTGATTTCCAGGGGAACACGTGTACTGACATAATGTATAACCTGAATGTACTGTAAGTCGCTTTGGATAAAAGCGTCCGCCAAATGCATGCATGTAAATGTAGATTCAAGGCCACGTTCACCTTGTTATATGCAGCTATATAGGAGCATCACATTTCATCCCCATTATAACATTTC
>JAZGTJ010017923.1:0-11739 GCA_036877575.1 Botia almorhae
ACAATCCATGGTAATACAACAGTACTGTTTGTAAATTGTTGTTATGTGTATTGTATTATCAATAATGAAGCCAGGAGAATATCTTAAATATTTGTTAAAATCTGACACATTCACGTGTTTTGAACGCAGACAAACAATGTCACTTACGGAGACATCATACAAACATAACGTAAATATTATTTTATTAATTACCTCTCAGCAAGCGTGGACTGTGTGCCGCTCATTGGGCTTTCCTTTCTTGATTTCCTTCAGCTCTTATCCAATTAGCATTTTACCACGGTAAAACACCTTTATATTAAAAAATATATTTATATAGAAAAACAACAGTGTGGCGCTTTCAAAATATTGACAGTTCGTCTTTAGGTTTACAGGAATATCTTCTCTTGAATGACAGGCTTGAAATAAACAGGTTTGTGTTTATATATTTCCACGGTCTGCCTGTCTTGTAGGCTGTGTCATTTAACTGCAGCTCCACAGGGAGAACCCAGTCGTTAGGAAATCGATGTTAAATCCAAACACACGTTCAGTAGTCTTTAGTCTGACACTCGACCGTATTACATATAGATGATCAGTGCCAAACAACTCTTCTGTTTGTCAGCAGCCTGCAGTGAGACGCTTCATCATCATCTCAGACAAAATGCCACAACACAGACCGACAGGCTTCCCCTTTGCTGGAAATTAAGCCTGCGAAACAGTATTTTAATGTGTTGTTTTAGGAATAAACAGCTCGTCCAGTTGCATTGCACGTTAGTCCAAACGTTATTTGCTCATTCCGCGGATATTTTATAGTCCCAAATGTTACTTTGTACGTCCCGACGGTTGTCTGTCATTCCCCCACAGAAATACTTAAAATTCGGCATTCCAAAAACCGAATCTAACACAATACGCGTAATTTTTAATAAAACCGTCCGTCTGGGACACAGACTATACCACTAACTGCATTAAAGTAACATTTAAGTCGGCGAACTAAATATATACTTATCGTTCTAGCCTCCTTACGCGCTAACTGGACTTTTCACCAAAAGAATGTATCATGGCCACTCCGATCTGTGTAAATCAGTGTAAATTCAATTCACGGATTAATGAAAACATCTACAAGGTCTAACCTTTCATTGTAATTCTCGCACCTAGTCCAGCTTCCTAAAATGGCACATTTCCTCTACAAAATCAGCAGAAAACTTTTAAATCCTTTGATGTTTAGTGGGGACAACAAACGGTTTCCAATTCAGGAAATTTTGTTCAGAAACGCTTTGCTTCAAAGCAGCAGTGAAATCGAATCCAAACGTTTGCAATAAATGTTATCCTCCAGCGAGCAGTTCCTCTGTTTTCTGGAATTATTTGTTTGGAAACTTTGGTTTAGTCGGGTCCTTCCCTTCTTGTCTCCATGTTTTCCGAAATTCAGTAGTTTTAAAGTTTCTCGTTTTCACCAATATCTTAACGTCAAAATATCTGTCTCGCTAGGAATGCAGAGAACGAAAACACACACATATTGCCGTATGTATCCTTTTCACGCTGTTGAAAGATTTAAAGCGATTAGAAAGATCACAGAAATCCAGATAATTCCTGACTTTCAGTAAAATTACATCCCGGATTCCTACGCTTGGGACGCGTCACCACCTTTTCGAGTGTATCCGTCCGCAATCCTTTCAGCTCTATCCTCTCCCAAGTGTTTGTAGACTATTATTGATCGGCGACAACTTAACACATTTATATTACGGTTATATAAACCATCAGAAGTTGATTTACAGATCTCATAGCATTTGCAAACAGAGTTAAAAATTTTAAAAACCTCTGATGATTAATGTTGCGCTATGAATCAAAACAATACATTAATGAGTAATATGGGGTAAGTTACAAAAATATAAATAAATACAAGGGCACAATTAGTCATGGTTATTAGTCATGCTCATTTAATTTGCATAACATAAGATATTTTGATTTGTTTATTAGATCATTTAATTGGTTATTTTAATTGTTTAAATTCTAAGTATCCAAAAGTTTAATAAAATTATAGTTACAAGCAGTAAAAACGGTACAAGCATACAGCGCCATCATCACATGCAGCTTCTCTGAAAACAATGCACAGTGGGCACTTGCCCCTAACTCGGTAAATAACATTGGACTATTTTCCATTTGAAGTGACTTCCTGCTGCCAGTTGGTGGTGCTATGACTGTGACACATTTTATTGTGATTAACCCACAACACCAAACGTTTTTCCAAGTTTGATGTAGATCACTCAATGCATGCAAAAGATGAGACACTTTCTGTTCCATTAATTGCCATAAATCGCTTGCTTCACTATGGCAACATTGTCCTTACAATATCCTTTTACAGTTTAGCATTTTAAATTTCTCATCTTTCTCTGACCAAGTAAAAAGCGACTTAGGTATATTTAAAAGAACACTTTTAAATGCTGTTTTAAGTAACATATTTCTTTCTGCTAGTTGGTGGCGCTATGACTGTATATCTTGATGAGATATTTGCCAAGTTTGGTGACAATCCCATAAATCCCCTAGGAGAAGTATTTGTAAATTCAGAATTGTCCAAAAATTCACGTACAATCCAAAATGTGGACTTCCTGCTGGGCGGAAGTATTAAATGTAATTTTGAAAGTTGTCTGGCTTGATAAGAACAATACATGTACCAAGTTTGGTCACTTAAGACAAAACTAACCCTGTCACTTTAGTCAAAAGGGGGTGCTACAGGGCCCTGCAACATGCCCATGTCTAGCGGCTGATCACCAAGATGTGTGTGCCAAATTTTTGTGTCATTTTAAGCAAAGTTTGACATATTGCCACAGGACCAATATTTAAGGTATCACAAACATTTTTTTCGAAATTTATATCAGCTATGTCTCTACATTTCTCTGACCAAAGTCGAAGTGACTTGTAAGGTTGAAGTGGCTAAATGTAAGTTAACTATTTTAAGGTTTGTTCCATTTTATTGAACTTTTATTATTACTACTATTTTAGAAGAAGTGACCCACTTTCTGTTACCAGTTGATGGCGCTATGCTTGTGACTCACAATAGTCATACCAATATCATCAGTCCACCACAATAAACATATTTGGCAAGTTTCGGGACAATCGCTCAATGCATGCTGTAGATATTAGAGACTGTTTCCCATTTTTTGCCATACTTTTGTCACCTCGCTATGACAACACCATTCAAGATATCAAAAATCCCTTCATAATTTTGAATGTCTGGGCACTACCAAGCCACCCTGCCTCACCCATGTGCCAGCCTTTGCCCAGCCCTAATGGCCAACGACTCTGAGATGTGTGCTTTTTGAGCATGTTAAGGGACCCAAAGGCCCCGAAAACACCTAACCATAAACAATAAACAATAGGTCCTCTACACTTTCAATGCTTGGGCCCTAATAATAAATATAAATAAAAATATCTCTTTTCTGACCAAGTCTGAAGCGACTTGAATATATTTAAGAGGACTCTATTAAATTCTGTTTTAAGTGACACTTCCTACTGCCAGTTGGTGGCGCTTTGACTGTTACTGACAATAGCCACCTTTATCTTATTAGCCACTAAGACTAAACATACAGCATAAAACAAAATTACTCAGCATGCAGAAGACCATTCCTGTTTACCATAAATTTGTTGCCCTGCCATGATCAAAAATCCCTTCACAATTTAGCACTTTTGATGTCTTGGCATAAAATTGACCAATTTTGGTAAAAAGTCCTGTATATTCCCTAGGAGGAATATTCTACCTAAAATGGCTTACTTCCTGTTGGGTAAAGCTAATTAATGAAATTTTAAAAGTTGTTTGGCTTGTTAAGAACAATGCATGTACCAAGTTTGGTGACTTGGTAAAACTAACCCTATCACTTTTGCGCCCCATATCAGGCGATGCTACCGAGCCGCCTGCCCCACCCATATGCCAGCATTTGCCTGACCCTAATGACCAATGACTCTTGATGTTAAAACAAAAAATAGCCTAAGGAAAACAAAATGGCCCTTAGCAGCTTTAGCATTTAGACCCTAATAACAGACTTTGGAGAGAAATACCTATACACTGATACCAACCAGAAGTGTAGAACTGTGATTTATTGGCTCATACGTGGAAACAAATCTAAATCTATTGCACCACCTGGTGGCAAAACTAACCAACCAATAAAACCAACCTCGGAATAGTGGACAGGGCATGCTGTCACAAATACATCTTTCAGAAATTGAATTTCACTATAAACATATCATATCAAATCTTATAAGCTTTATAATAAAATATAATTCAAATGTTAAAATGACAGTAACATTTACCAATGGATTTGTAAGTCTAATGTTTGAATAGTTATGCTGATTTTGACAGTGTTTCGGAGTAGGACATGAGACAATTAAAAATATTCATAGTTATTGTTCATCTGTTTGTTTAAAAAATATTCATCTGTTAATCATACAATAATAAAGAAGTTCAATAAAGTAGGATATTTAAATAATTAGTGTAAATAAAGTAACGTGATATATGTAAATAAAGTTACACATAAAGACAATTTTGACAGAAGGTTGTAACACTAGATTTAATCATTTTAAATGTAATAATTAGGCCAACAAAAAGTTATGTAGTAGAATAGGTACAAGAAGTTTGGATAACTATACAATTGAAAATATATGTTCAATTTTATAAATAAATTCTAATGTTTAAGGTGTGTTCTATAAAAATTGCCAAAAGTTAGCTGAGGACGATACCACAAAACAGATTACAAAAATGAAACTGTCTCTTAATTCTAAGGTATCATAATGAAAGTCAAAGCAACTTTAAAGTTTAAGGACATAAGGATATGAATCACACAGGAAGCTGATGGTCTTATTGTGTGACTTTAAACCCCACCTGCATTTGAATATCAGCAAGACAAAGAAGTTGGTGGTAAATTTCTATTGTACAGGGAAACCCCTGATTCAACTACTATCTGGGATGAGGGTGGTGTAATCCTATGCTTATCACAAAAGATCAGACTGTACTGAGGAGGAGAGGGTGGTGGCAAAATTGGAGATCTAAGTTCTGCACTTCCTGCAATCGTTACACCAATTTCTACCAAGGATCTTTTTTGCCATCAAGAAATCCAGTGCCAGCCCAGCAGTGACAAACAATGACATGGATACAGTATCCCATGCACAATAGCATTATCAGATTTGTGTGTAATGTCATTACACAGTCCAGACTGTTTGCATTATGTCAGCAGTTTTTTTTACTCCAGGATCCCCATTGTCAAAGTCAATATTCTTCACAGATTTTCATTTTATCTTTTGTACTTTTATTAAAGCTGGATTTGCTTTAAAACACAACCTTTAAAACAATAAAGAATCTGTCAAGAATAAAAATGTTGAGAGGACAAATTAGTTACATGGTTTACTTGTAAAAGTTGTATGCTGCAGTGAATATATAAGAGCGCGTTTGTAAGGGAAACTGTTTTTAGTTTACACATTGAACTGTACCCTGATTTTAGTGGTTTAACATTTAACAAATTTATTTTAATGTAATTTATTTTAATTAAATGTAAGGCATAATGTGGCCCCTTTGGAAGTTTACCAAGACCTTCTAATGGGACCTGGCATATGTTTTTTTGAGCACTTTGGTTTGGTGGTAATGATTAAGCTCGCACAGTCATTGGAAACCCAGAAATCAGAGAATTCTAAAAATGAAATTGTAACCTAGAAGTCATATTATGGGATTTTCTTTGCTAAATATGTTTTTTTAAATAATGTTTAAAAAATTATCACCAAAATGGTCTTTGTGAGTGCAATCCCTATTATCCAGTCAAATCAAATATTAAAAAAAGTTACAAAATTACAAATTAATTGGTCCAAGATGAGAAAATCTATCAGCAGCGTCACATTTTTTTAAGCCCAAATGTATGAAAATGTACTATTTGACTTTAAGAGTATGTCCGTTAGCATCATCCAATTTGCTTTGCTCTTTCCATCGTCTGTATTTGCCTTGAGTTTTCCGGCAGGCAAACCGTGCAATGTCTACCATGAAAATCCAGGACAGCGTGTAAATAGCCACCCCACCTACTTTCACGATCAGTGATGGCTTTGGAGAAGTTAACTCACAGTATAGCATTCTGCTCCCAACACCAATCCTCACAGAGGCAAACAGAACAATGAAGAGCAGGTCCACCACATCTCCAGCTAAACTGTCATAGTGGCCGATACGCTTGAGGAACCAGCGTGCCTGTAGGAGCGGGTTGGTGATCTCACTGCCGAAAAGAACGCCACAGGTCTCAATGCCTGACTCGCCCAACTCCAGAGCCAACAGTATTCCAAGGATACTCATGGAGTGGTGAGCCAACATCACTAGACCCTCTGTTCTAAAGTACACACACCAAGCCATGTCAAACAGGAAGTATCCCAGGCTGAGGACTAGAGCCAATATTTGGAGAGATGTGTTTTCTGTACCTGGCAACAAGAGAATTAGATTAATTTGGGGTTAACTAAACTTGAAAGACAGTTGTAATACCCTTTCAGTATTGTTAAGCCTCCTTAAAATAAAACAGTAAAAGTAAAACTAAATTTTCTTTTCTGGTTTGCTCATAAAAAGTGACACAATGTCACAATGTTATGTATTAGTGGATGATTGTCAAAGTGTTGCTCTGCACCTTCTAAAACATTCTGAGTGCTTTATAGCATGTTGCTATGCAGTATTCTGTATGGTTGCTAGTATGCTGAGGTTGTTACTTTCCCAAATCTAAAGAGTGTATCCCCAAATCTCTATGATTTTCACGATATGGCGTAGCACCCTATTTTAGTCTAAGTCTATAGGATTTGTTCGACAAATTAAGTTAGCTTGCTTAGAAAGTTATTTAAGTTATCATTTATGTCCATCCCCAAGCTTCACTAATGTTTTAATCTGTAGTTAGCCCTGGGGTCCCACCATTAATGATTTTTGCACCCATAGTATAAAGAGTGTATGACAAGTTGCTCACAAAATAACAAACCTCAAACCCATTTGTCCAACAGTAATAGTGATGCTTGGTTTAGCCTCAGTAATTAGCATAATGTTAACCCCACCCCCTCTCCAAAACAAGGCAGGAATGCTTACCTGGGTGTGTGAAAGGCCATGGGCCTGCAATGAACCCAATGTAGGCAGTCACACAGACAATAACTATGCCATGAAGCAGAGTCACCAATCTGCAGTTCCACTCATAATCTCTCTCAGTATTTAAGAAACACAGCAACACGTACAGAAAGAGCCAGCCAATCAGGCTACAACTAGTCTCCACAATAAATAAGGGCATCTTTGCACTGGAACATCAAAATGTAAACGTTAACACACACATGTGCTGTATGTTTTTGACATAACTAGCTTTATGCAACTTCTCTTTAATTTAGAATCTGGCATTATGTTATACTTTCTAAGGTAGGTTAACAAATTATCTCAGTCAGGTAACTCGAATGCAATTGGAAATAGATTATAATTACAGTCCTCATATATGAATATAACTCTGTGTATCTGTGTGTGAATCTAAACATTCTGGCATGCGGCATTGTACCTCCATGAAAATAGCCCCATCAATGCGTTTCTTTTTCTGTTGGAATTTTCTAATCCTAAATGACATCTTAATACATACTCATCAATCGTCTCCAAAACAGTCCAACAGTCAAATCCCCTTGTAGCAATCTTTGGTGACTTCCTGTTTGAAAATGACCTGAAACAGAAGACACAGTCATACTCTAAAACTACAATGCTTCTGATCACCTGCTTCCTCTTTACATGTGGCCAAGCAGTTTGAGCCTCTTATGAGATTAGACTCTTTACTCCCAATATACCTCAGTTAAATTCCTAACAGCATGGATCCTTCTTGGATTCTAACACCATTCGCCTGTCCTTCCTATGAGCAACAGTTTGGTGATTTGCACCATTCTAAATTCTAACAGTTTCATTAAGCTCTGCAGTAGTAATGAGAGAAGTGGAAAATATGCCAAAGTATTGTACAGTGTCTTTGCATCAAGTGCTTATAGGACTTTATAAAACTCAGGATTAGTCTGATAGTCAGAATACTTACCAATAGGATCGAACACTTTTTCTTTACTAGTACAGCACATACATGCAAATCATATAGAAGCATTGTGCATAACAATTGTGAGCTCTGTCTATGCATCATATTTTATGCATTTAAGATGTTAATGGTCATTTGATTAAACCAAGGCCCATTCTTGAAGGATGTCATTATTTTTTGAACCTTCTGTGCATACAGTTGTTACTTTTTAAAGGAAAAACGTTCTTTGGTAACTTAAAGCTATTCAGCTTCCAGCATCAACCAGTCAACCTTGAAAAGTATGTCCTGGGGATGCGGGACACAGATTTCTAAATGCCAGTAATTCAGATACAGATCAGACATAATCTGAAACAGATGAAGGCTATTATCTCCTAGTATACACCTATGTAACTAATAATTAATGCAAAAAATACAGACCTTTCAGAGCTTCAGAATAATAGCCTAAAAAGAATTTATTCTTAAAATCATTGGCTGTGTCCAAAAGCTTAGGCAGACGATTTGTATACAGGCAGCTTGCAGAAAGGCACCTCCAGAGTTGTTTTGGACAGACTTCATAGGCAGCGTAACAAAATTATCTTTGAATTATTAACAGAAAGTGCTTTAAAGACAAGTCAAATATTTAAAAGCTATAATACAAATTTTTCAGTAAAAATTAAATATGTTTAAAGTTTTAAAAAACTTAAGCTTATACAGAAACTCATCAGATCACTCTCTCAGCCACAATTTTAATATTTCAAGATTGACCCTGTTTGACCATGACCTTCCCTGCGGTGGTTCACACACAGTATTGTGGGATATCGAATGCAGCACAGGATACATCTAAGCTAACCTCAAAAATGTATCAGATGAAGGTATCTCAAGAGACATAAAGCGAAGCAACATTGGATTCGCATGTATCTTGACGCCCTACATTGAAATACATTTTTAAGCATTCGGACACAGCCATTATATGGACAGGAACATTCCACTAATTAAAGAATCACCCAAATATCAACTAAACTACTTTAATTTTTATTCGTATGTTATTTGTGATTAATTATTTAAATTTAAATGTTTTTTAAAGCTGCAATTTGAATTTGCCTCTCTATCTCCCTCTCTTTTCTTAATATTACATTAATGTTACTTGCAGTGTTATTAGAGGGTTATCGTATGCTGCAAGAACAACCTACAAATACTCCAGTATCCTCAACACCCACACTAGTGTTCTTTCTGCAGACGTAATATAACAAGTCAAACTGACTTTCCTAGGAATTTAGATTCATTAAATAATTATTAAATTACCATTGCAAATCGGGGTATAGAAAGAAGACCGGTTGGAATGCTGATCTGTTATGTACTTGTTCAACAACAGAAATGTTTGTTAATTTTTAACCAAAAAAAGGCACAGATGGCAATTTTAACATTAAGTCATTTGTTAGTAGAACAAATGTTTACAAATGTTATGAAAGCACAAAACTGATTCAGAAAAGTGGTAAGACTTAAGTCCTGTAGTATGTTATATTATTGATCTGTAGAGGGCAACCTTGTGCTTTCTTTATCACATCATAAAAACAGATGCTGTGTCCAAACTACCCTACTTATACCACACCCTAAAACAATGATATTCAAATGACATGACTTCAACAAGTTAGTGGTAGTGAGATGAAGCTTTAAACTTTCTGGCTGGATATGTTGAAAGTGAGTGGTTCATTTCTGCTAGTCAATGAATATATGGTGCTTTTCGGAAACAGACAGGGATGCAGCTACAGACTCAACAACTTATTAGAAAAATTCAAACAAGCAAGCCAAAGTCAATGAATAACCACAAGCAGATGGTAAACAGTTCCTTTAGGGACACCGGCATCTGAGAGGGAGGCGAAGGACCAGACAGCGGGGTATAGGCAGCGGAACACCAGGAGGGAGATGAGCAGGAAGGCAGCAGGAGCACTGAGGAAGCTGGGTAGTAGAGCAGGAAACCAGTGAGCTGGATAACAGGATGGGACGGGACAGGACAGGCTCAATAGCATTTGAAGAGAATGACTTAAAGTCACAAAACCAACTGTAAACTGTCCATGCAGGTGTCAGCTAAAATGCACAATTTTTAAATTTCTTATATTTATTGAAATAAATTATCTAATCATATAAGTTGTGATAAGTTGTGGCAGAACATAAGAGAGCGTGGGAGTCTACAACATTATGAAAAACAGAAATGGACAGAAAGCTCCAAAGTACATACCTGTGTCTGGGAGTTGAGAGAATCCTGAGATACCTAGAAAACAGATATTAATAACTTAATAAAATAAAGTTGAAGGACAGGCTATTACAATAAGAATAGAGTTATTCTTTCATAAGAATAGAGTTAATGACACAAAAGATCAAAACTCACATAAGTAGCATTGTGATATTAGGATATTGGGTATATTAGGATATTTTACTATGACATCTAAAATTAAAAATAAAAAAAAATGAGGATGAACCTGCATAGGATGACCTCAAGGCACGATATCTGTAAGGTCTGAGATAAGCACTCTAATAAGAGTTAGTAGAATATTTTAATTATTTTACATCAAATTATGTTCTGTAATGATTGTAATTGATTTAGGTGTAACCTGCATGGTAAAATAAATATTTTTATTCTGAGTGTGTCAGAAAATAAGTACCTTATACTTCATGCTACCAAAATTATGTGCCCAGGATATAGTCAAACTGAAGGCTTGTGCTTGCATGGAGAACGCCATAGCTTATGCTTGAATGGAGAAGGCTCAGGTTAAGTTAGATTGGAGAATACCTCAGCATGATTAAGAATGGAGAATGCCTCAACACAGAAAAGCTGTATATCAGGCTGTATGAGGTGTATATCACCTGACACAGAAAGGTGTATGTAGCAGTTTGAATAATTATTATTAAATCATGAGTGAGCAGGAGGTGACAATAGCATGAGGGCCCTAATGAAAGAATAACAAAAAGTATGAGAATTCCAGAATAATCAAGGAACCAAATTATGGTCAGCATCAGTTTGGGACTTATTTCTATAAATTCAGCAACAATTCTGAGTTAACCAAAATGAGTTAACCTTACAGAAGCACTAAGGAAAGGTTGAACATGAGATCCCTTCACCCACACCATTGGATTCCATCGTTGAGCCAGTAGGTGGTCCCTATATATCTATGCTGAAAACTCTTTTTGCTGGGTGTATTAAAGCAGAAAGGTCAGAGGTCGGGAGATGGTACCAGTCTGTGCCAGCCTCAATTCACTGATTGTGAGTGTACGTAAAAGCACTGCAATAATTTACAGAAATTAAATTATGCAACATATTTAAATTATAAATTATAAGGAGGTTTAAATATTAACTTATTTGGGAACAAAATTTTACAATAAAGATTTATGTATGACATGAAATTTGAACTAAATCTATTAACACATTCTACAAAAAAACGAAATGACATTAAATAATAAAGATAAACAGGTTAGAAGAATAAGACTTAATGTTATTTAAGAGATTGAAAACAAAGCTTTGTGGAAAAATAGGCTACATAATGAAATTAAACATTCAATCGTAAGAACATTGGGTAAATGATTATGAAACAAATAAAAAATATATATTTCTCAACAGATAAACTATACATAAAAGGGATTATGTACAATATACAGTGCTCAGCATAAATGAGTACACCCCACTACATTTGTCAGAAAACCTTTAGTTTCCTTTCAGAATCAACATTTTCTATGAGATACTATACTACAA
>JAZGTJ010017924.1:0-11739 GCA_036877575.1 Botia almorhae
CTCTCTCTCTTGTTCTCTCTCTCTCTCTCTGTCTCTCTCTCTCTCCATCTGGCTGTCTGTCTGTCTCTCTGGTTGTCTAAAGGGGTTTTGCATTGGTTCTGGAATGGGATGTCTTGAACAGTCATGTTGAATATCATTAGCATAATGTAGACGTGCTTGAAGAATCTTATCCTTGCATAGTCAGTACAGTGCAGTACGTGCTCACTCAGCTGTATTTTAAGTGCCCAGAGTCCAGCCTTCTCATTTACTGGAGTCACGTACAGTAACAGTGAATTTATATTAACTTGTTTCATTTCACTTTCCCCGACTGCCACAATCCTTCTGCCTCATAACCACACAGAAATGTAAAACTGTGTTTGTGAGATAAATTTGCTGAACAGGAGATGCTTAGGTTACAGAGAGACGTATCAAAAGCTCTGGAGCTCCAAACCTCGTCTTTCTTCCCCAGATCATTTCTCCTCTCACAAACAGCCCGTCTGAAGTTCTGAACCACCGTAATAAACCACTATCTATCTGCCTGCCAGATCTGATCACAAGAGCAGATCTGATCACAAGAGCAGATCTGATCACAAGAGCAGATCTGATCACAAGAGCAGATCTGATCACAAGAGCAGATCTGATCACAAGAGAAATCAGAGTTTATGCTGCGTGTCATCCTGCACAGTCAGACTGCTGAACTTCAGCATGAAGCTGCTCTGCACTGCAGCTTATTCTGACCAACAGCTCTCACCTTACACACAAGACAGACGTGTAAAATGACCAGTCACACACAATCTGTACATGGAAGTGTTGTTTAGGAACAGACGCATGGTTGCTATGGTATTGAATAATCAAAGTTCTTAATCAGTGTTTTTGTCCAGTAAAAAACATCTGTATTATTCCACCTAAGGAGCATCTGTCACTTCAGGAGATTAGGTTAGGCATGAAACACTCTGTGTCAGCCTGCGTTTAGACATTACACAGGTAGGGGTTGCTGTGACTGATATTCTAGTGGACATGACTGTGCTATTGCAGTCCAGCTGCCGGTCCCACACTGAACCTGCAGGAAATGTAGCAGAACATCATATTATGATGTTTGGATGTTGTGTTTATTGTTTAATAACAGTCTGTCAGCATCTCAGTGATGCAGATAAATGAGGTCAACAGGGGATAAACCTTTCAGTGAATTTTAAATCATATTTTTCCAATATATATCCATGAAATTCTCTTGACAGCATTTGTGTAAATCATTAGTCTGTGTGTGTCGCCAGTGCTATGCAGGTTTAATGTTGCAGGTGAATTTTGTGAAGTTTCGGTGATGGGCTTTTAAGATGTAAATTTGCTGATATATTTGTGATGTTGTGGGGACATCAGAAATGAGGTGGAAGGAAATGTCCTCTCTCTCTTTGAGTCATGTCAGTTATTTATCTGTTGATTGAAAGTGAAACAATTGTGATGATTTTTACTGTATTACAGTGTCCCTCCTTCAAACACATTTTTGCTTTAAGATCTCTGTAAGAATCAAGTTTATTTTTTATTGTCATTTATAAGGTCTGAAGAACATGAGGTTGTGGACTGCGTCTTCATTGCAACCCAGATAAGATGTGTGCTTGAACACGAGAACATGAGATCAAGAGATCTTTGCTTTCAGAGGCAGCTTTGATTCTGGAGTGCGATCCGTCTTCCACGTGGCTGAACTCTGTTTTCATTTCCTTTATGTGTTTCTGAGACAGTCTGCACAGCTCTGTGAATTTTAAACACACAGCAGTCAGAGCGGAGAGGATGAGAGAGATGAGCAGGACAGTAAAGGGTACTGCAGAGGCGACTGTAAATAACAGCTGATGTCAGACCTGCAGCGGAGAAACAAGCTAACAAAGACGCATTCATGTCTGTTCCAGTGTGTTTTCTGTGTATTTATAATCTGAGGTTCTCTCACATCATCCATGTTTTGAGTTTTAAACTCATCTCTTCTCTGTGTTATCACCATTTTAAGTAGCTTTTGTGTTGGGTATGTGTCTATGATCACTAGGTTTTGGAACAGAGTCTTTGTTTTGCTGCGTTATTGTTAATATGGCTGTAGTCTTTGTTATAAGCCTGTTTTTTGTTTTTCAGGTGACGGTGGGCTAATATCACATCTTTTAGAGTTATCCGTTTAAAGTCAATATCAAGAAATAGCTAAATTCGGAATGTCACGATTGACCGATCGGAATCAAGTATTGAGGAGTGTGTTAAAGAAACTGTGTGAATGACTTTCCCCTCGAGTGCTTCATTAACATCAATCCATCAGGTGCTAAAGTGTAACTGTTCCATCTTTTGGTGTTTTTGGAGCAGGCAGCTGCTATATTTAACAGACCGGTGTGACTCTTTATAGAAGCGCCACACAGATAGAAACCTGTTGATTATGATGGAATATCTGTATTGACTGCAGTGATGACATGTCTGGCTCATGTCTGTTAGCATTTAGTTCTCAGTATTGTTATAATGTATTAGAGCGATTAAATGCTTCCTGTCTCAGAATGTCTTATAATAGCAGGTGTTTGTGTTGGATGATGGACTGCTTATGAGTTTATTTGTGTTTGTACAATCCTCTGCCCTGTCGCCTCATCACTGTTATAAATACTGTATTCAGAGAGGAAACACTGTTAGCACACTAACTACAAACACACCATGTGCATTACAATTAATCCTAGTGTGAAAACCTTTTGCTTTCATTATGATTTCTGTACTACAATTTATCATTATTCATTTGTGTATTTAATATTACAGTGTTATTTCACCAAACATAGAGAAAAAAATGAAGACTATAAGCTATGAGAGGCCAAGCATTACAATAAGATTACCATGAGTAAGATGGGCAGTGTTAAAATCCCCCTAAACCACCATTAGAGTTGACAATCCTAACTAATCCTCACTTGTGAAGAGGGATTTGAACTGCATCAGTCCCCCACAGTTACCAGTGAAGTTATTTCTGGATTTCTTCTGAGGTGAAGGTCAGTCTGAGGGCCTGAGCATATGTGGAGGAAAAGCACAACGTTTTCAGTGGTCTTGGTTCCAGAGTTCTCTGAGGTTAAGACATGATTGTGTGTTGAAAAGCAGGAAGATTAGAGAACTGTAACTGAATCAAACGAAACAAAAGGCCTTCAAAGTTCAAATGTAAGATTTGATTGTAAATATGGGGAGATGTCAGTATTAAGGTCCAGGGCCAAAAAAATAATTTTTTGTTTTCTGTTTCCAGTCTCTGAGCTCAGAATAAGTCTGTCCTCAAAGGCTTCAATACATAATTGCTAAAAATTTGTCCGTTTGTGTTAAGACCTCCACTGGTGTAGCTTAAAACGTTCACCTCAGAGTTTCAAAGTTTGTGTTCTAGTCTCTAGATCATCATTTGAGGTCGGCAGAGAACCGAGTCAAGGTCACGACAGGAGGTTTCTTCTCATCATTAGCAGACGCCTCCACAGAAACCCAGAGCACTAACAAACCCGTCCTGAGGAGGAAGATGAGCTATAAATGTTTCATGATAAAAGTGATTTAAAAACAAACTGCTTCTGATGTTTAAGACATTTTGCAATTCATTAATTTTTGTGACTCTGCAGTGCTCAAGCTCTTATGACTACTAATTAAACAGTTTCATAATGGCTGATCATTTTTTTATTTATTTGAAACTAAAATACTTGAAAAATGAAATAATTTCTTCTGTGGTTATGATTGCGTGTGACAGTTTGGTTTGTTAGCTTCAGTTTGCATATCAGTTTCCTTAATCAGGCATTAACAATTCCCCTTCATTTACAGACACTGTGATGTCTGGTATAAGTGAAACCCAAATATTTGCGTTTAAAAGTAGATGTTTTATCAGAGATATACTGACAGTGTGGAGAACTGACACATGCTCTAGTGGATTTCATTAGCTGTTAAAGACTTTGTACACTTACTAACACAGGCTACAGTTTATCCTGTCTTTAGTGTAGCTGCTGACCATCATGTTAGATACTGTGTCTAACTAGTTTGATTGTGCTGTATATTACAGTAGTCCTGCAGTGTGTCAGGGGAACATTGTAACATTTCTTTGAATTAACAGCGTAGCGTGTTGGAAATAAGAAAATCGCATATTAAAACATGTTTATTGTTATATTTCATCAGGGAAGATGAGTCTGTACCTCACATGAGCTGCTGCAGATGTCTGGACATCCACAGCGGGCCAGTCAGTGCTGGTAACACTCACAGGCAACTACACAGGTACTAGTCATTCAAGTACAGCTCCTATATACTTAAATAGGTAAATGATTACCTGAAGATTCAACATGTTTAATCTGTGCTGGTGAACTCAGGTGTAAAATGATGAGCTGTAACTGTATGATGTAAGAGAATATGGTTTCTGACCACACAAAGCCCTCAGTGTACAGCACTCTCACTTGAGGGAAAAACACTTTTTCTTTGTGTTAATAGGGAAGTAAACACATTAACCACCCCTAAAGTCCATACAGCCACAGTGCTGCCTGTGAGTGATGCGCAACACACCAAACAAACGTTACGAGTGAATGTTCAAATAAATGTGGTGCACTGTGGAGGTGAAACTTTCTCTAAAATGCAAGTGGTGTTTTCACACTGTGATGTTCCAGTGTTCTGGGTGGTTGTCAGGGTGTTGCTATGCTGTTTATAAGGTGTTCTGGGCAGTTGCTTGCTGGATAATTTTCAAACTCTAGTCTCTGAAAATGACTGACAGCTTTTACCTCAACATTTACCTTGAATTAGGCAGCTATGATCCAGGTATTGATATCCAAGATCCCTCGAAACATCCCATAACAGCTGTAGTTGGTTTTAAACTGCTCTGTTGAGCCAATCTCTGATGTTTCCTAGCAGTCTTATGGGCCCTGTTTGTCCGCTTCATGTTGTCATGGTTGCACAGATCTGTAGTGTTTCAGAGCTCTGCAGACATACACAGACAGTAATGGAAGCAGTCACCCATGATTCATGAGTGACAAGGTCATGGGTTCGATCCCAGGGATTGCACATAGTCAGAAACAATGTATAGTATATTGCAATGTAAGTCGCTTTGGCTAAAAGCATCTGCCAAATGCATAAAGGTAAATGTAAGTCATTATCTATGCTGTAATGTATTAAATATGACCAGCAACATCATCACATTGAGTCACACTAAATGTTCAGTGTAGTTTTGAGTAATGAACCGTGTGGCTTCCAGTGTTTTCCTGTAACACTGTGAGGGTTCAGTGCTTTTAAACAGAAAGAACAAAAGACAGACAGTTCCAGAGGGAAAACGGAGTGATTTTGTCTCTACAGCTTCTGGCTTTTGACTTTGTTGTTCAGTCAGATTTTGACATTCTATAAAAGCTTTACCTCAGAGGATGATAGTCTATCTTGTTTTCTGTGTGTGTTCTGAAGTTTTCCTCAGAATCCTCCAGGCCCGTTCACTCTCTGTGTGGTTCTGAGCGGATCTCTGAGGTACCTGCCAGATCTGAGGCAGCATTTCATGCAACATTTTGATCATCTTGTGCCCTGAAGCCTAAAGATTTCACAGTCATGCAGAAAATTCCAGCGTCGTGTCTCAGTATAGCGGCAGTATTTCAATATCAAACTCTTTTGCTCCTGAATAATTGACTCTGTTTTAAGGTACCGAAGCATTTGTTATTTAACATGCTTTTCACGTCACTATAATCAATAATTATGATAACGGTCATGATAATGGAATCAAGAAATGTTTCTGAGGTCAGTGAGTTGATTGGCTGGGCAAAGACTGTCAAACTGCTTTACTGATTGGATAAAAAAGTATATAAAATAAAAATATCTTTCTCCTCAAAAGCGATGAAATGTCTTTCCTGCAGTAATCTCACGTGTCTCTGCTGGAGAATCTGGAAACTCTTTACATTTCTTTTAAAGCTCTCTGTATATCAGCCACTTTCTCTGCTGTTGTTATGTCTGTTTCTGATAGGAAAACTGAGATTATGGTGAAATCTCACAATAGTCACAGCTGATGAGCTCATCAGACTGCTGTTTCATTTTGGAGTCACCTCAGAATAGCTTTTCATTTCTTATGTTTACAGTCTCATGAAACGCATGTCTGCATGTCTGCATCTATTGCACAGAACTGCATTTTAAAACTGTAAAATCATTTTCCTCTCACTGTTTGGATTTCAGTCATTATCTGTTAAAGATTACAGGGTGTTTTAATGAAATATAATGCAGAAGAAAATGTCCAAACAACCTGTCAGACAGGTTTCAAAATGAACGCTTCTCAAGTGCGGTAAAAAGCGGTTAGCCAGAGACTGAATGAGGAACTACAACAACATAAACCATCTGACAGCCTGTGTGTCTTCTGACCACTCGTTTACCATCAGAAGTTTATCCTAGAATTCAGTCTGGAGCACATGTGGCAAGTGCAGTTTAACATAGAGACAGACTCATGTATGATCTGATGTTTAATGCAGCGCTGTTTGTCCTAAATATGCAACTAAAATATCCCACTATATATATTAATAATATATTATACATCTGAGGAACAGTTTGTGCTCTGGCAGAGACAGTGCTGTGAGAACTTTCTATTAGAAATCAGGTTTCACATCAGAGATGAACATCTTTTGTTTGTGAGTCACAGATTCATGAGCTTTGAGCTTTTCAAACTGATCACGTGTCATGTAGGGAACACGTTACACCTGTCTGAGCAGAGCTTTATTTCCAGTTTCATTCTCTCATCAGATAAAACCTGAAAGTGGAGATTTTACCGTGCTGAGGACGGACAGCCTTTAACAGGGCGGAGACCAACAGCAGAAAACAGGAACTTGTTGATAAGACACTCCAAAGTTCACCAGCACACCTGAGGAGTGTGAAGCAGGACAGACTGAAACAACGGCCATCAAATGATGTTCCTCTGTAAAACGTTGTGAATTTTCTTTCTTGTGGAGATGAGAGTGTGGAAATTTGAGAAGGAAATAATGTAAGAACTGTATCTCAGTTCTGGATGATCATTTGACATTTCAGAGCTGGAGATCTCCTTACAGATCTGGATATGTTCTCTCTGAGTGCTGTAGTTCTTCTGCTCTGTTTCACTGGTGAGTTCAGGGAATTTTCAAATAGAGGCTTTAAAATGACTTTTTCAGCAGGATGTTGGCAGGTGAATTGAGAACATTTATTGGACATAAATAATAATAAATAAATATTTTTGTTATTAATCTTAATATTATTTTACATAATGAAAAAAATATTGTAACATCTGTATTTTGCACTAATATGTAATTATGAAAAAGTTACACACTCTGTGAAACCAGTGTTTTTGTTTGGGTGATTTAACCTGAGGATTATTCCTTATATGGGATGGGCACAAAGTTTTACACAAAAACCTTTTTATACATCTTAAATAAACATCTAAATTGTCTTTTAAAAGCAATACTTTTACACCGTTTAGATGTGAAGCTGTAATGACTGAGGCAGATTTACAGATTTACACATGTTCAGCTGCTGGAGAAACTGTATCACACAGTGTTTCTCTGTGTTCCTCTCTTGTTTCTGTCTGTCTGCAGGTTATTGGTGTCTTGACTGTAATCTAGCAGAGCCGTATTTTAACTCCAGGAATTTCCAGAGTGTTCTCCATTGGAATAAAGTTGATATTCCGGGTGAAGTTGGTCTCTACAGCGTCCAGTACCATGTGTGAGTGAAAGTCAAAACCTGACTTTCTTCTCATCTCTTCTTAGATGGGAACAATCAAAACATCTGTTGACAGAGTGATGGGGCAGGCAATGCATGCTGGGAGTTCAGTGGCTAGACTGAAGGGATAGAGACTAAAAACTCCAGCCAATCCTACGACTCTACTGCTCTGTATTCTTTATACACATTGTACATGATACAGTAATACTGTAGACTAGCGAAGCACATGAACAGAAGAGCAAAGAGCAGAAAGAGTAATGTGTAATGATTTATAAACGTTTCCTGTCGAGAACGTTTCTGCTTTCTGTCTTCATCACAGAGCAGTGATGTGATGTTCTGAACTCTGATGTAAAGGTTTGATCTTCTGCAGGTATGGAGAGCTGTATAAACCAGTGTTATGGTGTCAGAACATCTCTGTTCCTCTGTGTGACCTCACACCTGTCATGACTGAGGTGGCATCTAGATATTATGTCAAGATCACTGCAGCTGGACGATGTCTGGGAGAGCTGATGTTCTCCCCATATGAGCAAAGTACGATCTTCTCTACGTCTTTTCATCCTTTAATTCACATTGTTGGATTGTTCTTTTAGATCAGTGGTTGTGCTTCAGGGCCCAGATTTAAACTGGATACTCAAGACAGTATCAAAGGTGTTTAATGTGTAAGAGTAAACCAGAGTGTATTATAATATCTCAAGATTATGGGTCATGAGCCACTAGTTGGTTTAGATTCATGGTTTCCCTCTCTTTATCTTTCCTTGTTTTTCTCACTGTAGCTGTTTTGGAAGCTCCAAAGTTGACAGTAAAGTGGAATGAGACCTCACTGACTGTGGCAATTTCCCCCCCAATGGGCCCGGAGAACCGGTCCATTGGGAACATCAGCTGCTGGGGAATCTGTAAAAATCCTGTGAAGTACAGAGTTCATCTAACGCAGCCGAAGTTCGCAGCGGGACGGGTTATTATTTATATTACACTCTAACTGCTAAAATGTGACCTGTGTGTTTGTGAGCTTCATCATGAAGGATGTTCTGTGTCTGTCTGAAGGTGTTTGAAGGCACGTCAGACTCGGTGTTTGTGTGGCCTGTGGAAACAGACACAGAGTATTGTGGAGATGTAGTTTATTCCCTCACTCATCCATCCTCACCCCGTCAGAGTGACACAGCCTCCTTCTGTCAGACTGTCACAAGTACGTGAACACGGTTAGCTTCGATGAATCTGACGCAGTTTAACTGAATACTGCTTTGACTCAATGTACACACTCATTGTTTAGCAAAACCTTTTTGTTCTTTACATTGTCTTAATTCTTTTCAATGGTGACTCAAAGTAAATCTCACATTTTCTTGAGTCACAGCATATATTCAGCTCAGGCCAGTATCAGTCCTAATACACAAATATTTCTCTGTCTCTGCGTTTGCTGGACTCTTGTTTTGATCGTTGCATTCTCTTGTTGACCAGTAAAAATATCTAAAAACCATAAATCTATTTAAGAAGCAATATTACATAAGACATTAAGACTTGTTTTCAAAGAATATATCTTCAGTTAAGTTTGTTTCACTCCGCTGGCAAAATTTCGTTTATATTGGTTTATGCTTAAACATGAAATGTTTAAAAAGAATAAAACAATTAACAACCAGTTTTGCATTAATGTATCTTGTCTTTGAGAAGTTTAGGTATTTACACTAGACAAAATGACAGAATCCTAATTCAGAACATATATATGTTCAGTGTAATAATAGCTGCAGACTAATGTTTTCATTAATGTTGATCTGAATTGTTCTCCTCCAGCACAGAAATCCTGGTTTTATATATTTCTGTTGTCTGGGGTCGGGGCTGTTCTCCTGCTGATGGTCATACCCGCGGTGCTCTGTCAACAGTCTGTGAAAGGAGATCCGTCTCTGCCCAGAGCTCTGGTGAGTGACTGTTTCAGCTTCACTGGGGAAATTCCAGGTGAACATACTGAAATCAGCTCCTCCCGTCTTACCGGCAGTCAGAACCTGTTTGACAAGAGCTTCACACTTCTGCTTGAAGGAATGTGTGTGATCCAGCTGTAGCTTTCAGCAGCACTTAATCATGTGACGAAAGCAGCAGTTTCCTGTATGTACACTACAGAAACATCTGAACACTCCAGATCATTCTGTAATATCACTGTGTCTCCACATTAATAACAGTACAAATATCAAAACTATATCCACTTATACTCAAAACAAGTTGTTTTATTAAAAGTAACTTTTGTAAGGCAGTTAATTCATAAGAACAAATGTTTAGATCAAAAGCTTTTATAGAGTTAAGTGTGTCTAAACGTTTAACTGGTAGTGTGTATATAAATACAAGCAAACATCTGCTTCTGGATCAGCAGTCATGGGTTTTCCTAAAATCATTTCCATACGTTCATGGATTATTTACCCTCCTGTGTGATCATTTATTCTCAGTGATGTGAAAAGTTCACACATGTTGATACTCAGTCTGGCCTCGTTGATTAACAGATCAAATATCTGACAAACATCTTCACTGAACAGTTTCTGGTGGATTAGAGCTGAAAGATGAATGCCTGTCTGAAACAGAATCAAACTGAACGTTTAGACACAGTCTTTTACAAACAGGTGCTGTTGTGTATGTGTGTGTGTGTGTGTGTGTGTGTGTGTGTGTGCTTGTGTCTAGCACTGTGGGGACCACATGTCCTCATGAGAATGGTAAAAGTCACACACAAGCCAGCGGTGCCCACGAGGGAAACGGATTATGAAACATACTAAATGATGCTTATTTAAAAATTAGAAAGGTTTCTGTGAGGGTTAGGGGATAGAATATACAGTTTGTACAGTATAAAAGTCATTATGTGTATGGAAGGTCCCCATAAGGCAAAGAAACAAGTGTGTGTGTGTGTGTTTGTGTGTTTGTGTGTTTGTGTACTGCACAACCATCAGTATCAAACGTTTAGGTTTAGTATTCATGTACAGGGATATTGTGTCTTACAGCGTATATTGTGTCTTTTTACAATTTTAATCTAAAAAACCCTCTAGAGTTCCAATTAATATGAGCTCATGAAAGCTCATGCATGCAATATTAATAATACACAAATGAGCAAAATGTTGTTTTAACTTATGATCATTTCCCAAATGTTCCAGCAGACGTTTCAAAAATGTCCTTGCACACAAACATATCCCGTAGACCTCACTGTTTATCTACTACATTTTTATTACGTGAATTTGGTTAATGAGTGAATCAGATTTCAGTCATTAGATTTAATCAAATATAAATAATCAGTTTTATAATTGTATAATAATTAATGTATATTAATATGTATTAATTAATGTATTAATTTACATGTGATAATTTTCTCTCTCTCTCTCTCTCAGATGCTGAACAAGAACAGCACTGCTTTATTTTGTCCAGATACTTGGGATGATATTTCCAAAGTACAAGTATGTTCAGGGTTTGTTGGGAACAGTCAGTTTGATCTCCAGGCCTCTGTTGCTCAGAAAAGGTCAAAGGTCACAGGTAATTGGGCAGGCTATGCGTCTCAAGATCTTCAGTGGAGAGGCAGTGAAGAGCCCGTCCACTCAAGCACCAGCACAGAGCAGTGTGTCAGCTACAGCATGATTGTGAGTGTTCAGCCATCTGAAGAACCCTCAGCTGATGGAGGAGTGTTTGAGACCTGCTCTGAATTATCTGCTCCAGGGTTGATTTGGGCCAAAGAGCCTCACAGTGTTTCAACAAGCTTACAGCTTACAAACTCTGACACCAGCTGCACACCTCTAGTGGTTCCAGTTATCTCTGCTGGTAATGGTGTTTTGCAGCTAAATGAGCATTTCTTTCAACATGAGAAAGAGACGAATCATCTCTCCAAATGTTTAAACTCACCTGGAGAGAAGAGGCTGTTACTAACTGATCTGATTATGGAGGATTTGAGGTGTAATGCAGCATACCTGCCTGTAGATGTTTCTGAGACCTCCACTGGTCTCTCACTGGTGATGTCCAACTACAGAGAGAACTGGCTGCCTGGACTGAGCCTAGAGAGACAGCAGGACCAGAGGACTTACATTCTGAGGTCTGATCATCTGCAAGAGTCAGCAGAAGCTCAGGAGGAGGAGGAGAACATGGAGGAGGAGGAAGAAT
>JAZGTJ010017926.1:0-11738 GCA_036877575.1 Botia almorhae
GGTGGGACCAGCAAGCGAGCATAAATAAGGCTATGCTAATAGAGCTCGGCAAGGCATGTCATTTATTATCAAGGATTTGTTTACAGGAGGATAATTGATGGTGCCTGCGGGACAGTGGAGAGTCGGACATGAATCACAGGCCAGACGAGGCTCTTGATAAGGCGCTGAGAGTCGCTCGTAATTAAGCAGGGCACTAGAGACCAATTGTTTGTGGAATGATTTGGCCGGGGCTAATTGACACTAATTGTTTAATCTGATTTTCTTGCCTTCCACTCTGATTCTAAGTTGGGCCCTGTAGAGCAGTCATCCACAGCAGTGTATTAATGAGGTCTGGGAATATATTAGTGAGTGTATGTCTATGTGTGTGTGTGTGTGTGTGTAAGTGTGGGTTTACTTAACCATATATTGGGGACAAATTTGTACCCAAGTCGAGCAAAACCTCCTTTTTGGGGACATCCTCTTTGGTAAAATTGATACAAATATATAGTAAATAACGTTTTATCAAATTGTAAAAATACAGATTTTTTTCTGTTAGGGTTAGATTAACTTGTTTATAAGCTGTGTCTAAAAACAATAGAAGACAATGGAACGTCCCCATTTAAATAGATAAGTAAACGTGTGTGTGTATGTGATGGAGGTTCATGCATATGGAAGGTAATTAGTTCTTGAAACGTCTTACAGCTCTACAGGGTGTTTACCTTTATAAAGGTGAATCATGATAAATATGGTAAAAATGTGTGCGACATGTTTCACATTCACAAACAGTGCTATATTTACATTCTGCATCAATGAATTAGCATTCCTTTGAAGCATAGTCAAACATATTCAAACTTTGTCATATTTTCCATTACTACTAGATAATTGAGTAGTGACATCTTATCAAATGTGTGGTATGTGGATACATTCTATTACTTAAACCTCAGTCCTAGTCAGCCCGCACACCTTCAGTCAGGTGATCACAGCAGGCCTGTTACAGCCAGTCTGATATACCAGTGTGCCTCAAACCCCTCTGAGAACAGTTCAGCCTCACTCTGTTCCAGCTGACTGACACATAATAGCTTTTAATAGCCATATTACTTAAAATTACTAGGTCAACAGTAGCAAATGTGTTTCATGGCTCATTAGCCAAAAATGTTAGACAAACGGTGGCTCTATATTTAACATTAGTGAAAACGCAGAAGAAATGTTTTCATGCTGTGGATGCGGAGTCTTACCGAGCGTAATACTGGGGCTTTTTGGCAAAAGTAAATGAGTTCCTGGAGAATTTGCAGGGTTAATAGCTTTTTCTTTGATGTCAATGATTCTTACCTAAGTTATTATAAATGTTGTGACTGTGAATTAATTCGGATGAATCTAAATCGCTGGGGTCTTCCGTTTTCATTTCATTAATCATAAAAGAGCCTGTGCCTGCTAGACAGAGGTGGAAATCAATAAAGTATAACCACAACAGTAAGTAATATGAACAAAATTAAGCTATTTTTAAGCTATTTTATTACTTACAATTAATCAATATATCAGTAATAATCAATAACTATTGACAGTGCTTTTATTTTTATTTTATCAACATTTACCATATGTATGGTTTTATTTTATTTTGTTTTTTTGTTATATTATACACAACACTAAACCAATATATCAGAAAAAATTTTCTTCGGGTAAATAAAGTACTTTCTGAGTTTTAGATTTGTAAGATGGATGAGTTTTTTGCACAGCAGATTAAATTGTCTGCTTAACCGTGTATAAACAATAAAGAAGATCTGTTCACACAGAACTGTTTTACTGACTGTTGTTTAGTCGTAGCATGACAGTCCTGTAAAATAAGTTGGCAGTTGGCAGACATACTAAAAAAGAAGGCGTCTAACTTTACATGATTACGTTTGGCACATTTAAGAAATGACTGTAAGATGGGAAGAGCCAAACCAATGAGCATTAGATGCAACCACATCACATTTAACACTCATCAGCCTTGTAGCTTTTTTAATTAACACAAACCATGATGGGATATTAATGATGATTAGAATGGGAGATGTGATGTGTTATTGAGATCACTCGTGGGTTGAATTTTGCTGCACTCTTGCCAAACTAGCAGCTTGGTAAATTGGCACACCTAGAGAATACAGAATATTTAATTATTTAGTCAGTTGTTTTGCTGGTGTGTAAGATAAAAGAATCTAAATTTAAAATAATTTAATTGTATTTGTAATCTGTGTGCATTTTTATTTAAAATTTTAAACCATCTTTAAATTGTCACCGCTCGCCTCATGTGCGGCATGTTTTAAGTCAGAAGTGTATTTGCATTTCAATTAACGTTTATCTTGTCAGTATCTTCTCAATGAAGTATTTGTGATTTATCTGAAATGGCTACCTTTACTTTGTGCTAATAATTGGATGCTATTGAAAGGATGAGTTTCATTGATTTTGTGGATGACTGTGGACATTACTGGCGCAAACTCTAGATTGTCAGCAGGGTCTGTGTTGAGCCGCGATCAATGACGGTGAATCTCCCCCCCTTTTTTATTTACTCAGGCCTGCATTGATTAAAACGTGATAGTTCTGGGAGATTATGCTATGCCGCTACAAAGTTTAATCTTTTTAGCCTTCAAAAGCTCAATTTAGATTTTTAACATCTATCAGATGAATGAAGAAAGAGATATGTTTGCCCTTTCATCCTGACAGTGTAAAATGTTGAGTACAGTCAGATACCTGTACACATTCTGTCTGAAAATGAGAGGTTTAATAACTTACACAAGGTGACATCAAGCTTGGAAATTTAATTTCTACCTTTAAAATCATGACTAGAAGTGATTTAAGTGTGCTGTGTTGATCTGATCCATGATAAATGCAGACAATGCAGGATATTTAATCTGTAGTAGGTTTATGTCATTTCAAGTATCTTATATCAGCAGTTCAAACATATTCTTGTTAAATTGTAGACATTGTTATCTGGCAACTGAAAAAAAAATCTTGAGATAGATCTTTCCAAGAAAGCTAAAATATCTAAAGTCTCATATTTAAATGCTTTCCATTTTGATGCAAACAGAGAGAATAGTTTTAGTCCAATGAATTAATCCCACTCTAAACATCAGACAAACAGAACACAACCAAAAAGAAGAGAAAACTGGTTGTGCATTCATTACAGCCAAGCAATTCATCTGGATGTTCTTTGTGGGGAAAGAAAATCTTATTTCTTCATCCCCAAAAAGTGGTCCAATACTGACAAATGAATAATCCCTAGAATCCACCTTGTGGTTCTTGCCTTGTCCTATTACTTTACCCATAAACACAGACCCACCCAGTGCTGAGCGGGAGTTGACGTTTGCACATCCCATTTTCTGAGGAGCTCGGAGAAAGGTCACTTGTTGTAACTCATCTGGGACTCACTGAATTGAATGTAATCAGTATGCGCTTGTTATTCCGGGTGCCTTTGCTTTCTTTTTTATCTGCTTGTTGGGTAGAAGTTAATTTCCCTTGTGACCTTTGTGTAATAAAACCAGTATTATCTCTTGCACTAGGGAAGAAGCAAATTAGCTTTCTCAGTAGTGTTTTGTCACTAAGGTGATCACTTATAAAGTTATTTACTTAATTAGATTAGGAGCGCTGTAAAAGGGCCCATCTAAAGTGAGGAGGCGTATCTCGCCTGTCTGCCTTATCTCACAGTCTCTCCAGTACAATGTCTGAGCATCTTCCAAATTTCTCGCATAAAACCCTGATGACAACAGCTCTCGCTCCTTTATGTTCCTGAGGAGTTCTTGAGAAGGATTATTCTAAAACCAAAGGCCAGTAAGGAGAGATGAGGCCAATCTTTTCTAGTTACCATGTTTAATTTTGATGTGTTACATTTAATGTGAATCATTTAACTGAAGTAGGCCAACGAGAGAATTTGGATGACAACCATTTTAACGCCCGGCTCCAAAGTGTCCGTTGAATACATGTTTGGAATCACCTAAACTGAATTGAATGACAAAAGCTCAATACTAAAAGCATTATAACCGCCAGTTCTCCCATGTAAAGCTCTTAATGTGGCTATTTTGCACAGCGCTGCACGAACATGTGCTATTTGATAGCCCTGAGTTTTTTTCAACCATTCAGTCTGAATAATCCTTTCCCTTACGCTTAGACTGCGGCCTGATTTGTCAGTTAAACTGGATCTGCCACACTTTGTCCTCAACAACCTGATGGCAATCTGTCAGTGCAAAACAGCAGTGCAGAATTTTGTTTATCCTATTGCAAATTGCAGGTATATGAGTCTCTGCTGGTGCTGCATGTCGTTGCTTGTTTTAATGTGTTTGGTAACAGTGCAGAGAGTTTATTCAATAAATGTGTGTCTTCGGGATTGCAAAATAAGCCTAAGAGGTGCTTTGACTTTTCTGTCAGTGTGCTTTCATGTGCAATATGTGTAGGCTGCTTGAGTTAAACAATGGAAAACACTGTCATTAAAAGCATCTTTTTTGTAGGAAAGACAATCTTAAACACCCACAAACACAAAGAGGAACGTTTTTGTGAATGGAGAATGGGCAATGTGAGACTCCCACAGGTATATGTGTGTCCATATGCAAATATATATGTGTGTGTGAACTATTGAAGGTGAATGCAATGCTTTGCTGACCCGTGGAATCTACCTCATTATCTGGGCCATTGTGCTATTCTCCTTCCTTGGCCCCTTTCACACCCTGTCATCCAGCTACCTCCACTGCCACCGGCCTGGCCAGCTCATTCATATCCCTTCAGCCCATTGTGAGGCCCCTGGAACCCAGGGCCCTGTAGCGAGCAGGGGAAAGGGCGGCCCCTGCTTTGTATTTCCCTTGCCGCTCTTCACACGCACGGCAGGGAACTTCCTTTCTCATGTCACCGAAACCGGCATGGCCTAATCCGCCTGGCCACACCACCCGCCGAGCATGCTGGGAAGGGGCATTTATAAAGCGGTCCCTAATGGTTCGTTAATAAATCGCTTCCATTTTACGCTCGACTCCTCACACCATTGCAGAGGAGGAAGAACGCCGGGCCGGAGGATCCGGGGATCTGTCATTATGCATGTTGTTGAACAAGCTTGCCGGCGAGAGGATGCTTTGATCTAAGAAGCAGCAGCTACGATTTAAGAATCTGTGAAATCTTTCTGAACCTGTCACAAATGAATCTACGTGTTTTTTGACCTGTGATAACTTGAAATAGGTTGTAATAAGTTCAGAACGTATGGAGGTGTGTGTTTAGCTGGAGGGTTAATGGTTAGAGCACTGACCTGTTGACCGTTTGCAGCCCTTCTTAGGCCTCTAGGGAATCTATTACCCATCATTCTTTCTCTTTAAAGAGGTGACTTTGGTTAAAGCACTCTGGCTAATAGGTTAGGCTAGAGCTCCATATTGACTTTGACGGTAACCAAGATGCGTACGGTCTGTGATCTGAATGGCCCCCGTGTGAGGCATAGAGGGGGCTGCTTGTGTGAATGCGACCATGGGTGATTGGCTCAGTGGGAGCGGTCAGGGGTGTTAGGGGTGTCGGGAGCCCACAGGGCTAATCTTGTTAAGTGTGACACACAGCCAGGGGGAGTGGAGGGGTGGTCCCAATAAGAAAAACACACACACTATGCGTTACGCACAAAGATGAATATGAAGTCAGAAGGGCATATTAGAGTGACTGTTTATTGCTGTAATGTGTAAGGATTAGTAGCTTATGTAAGTGGAAATGTTGCTTTTAACAATGTCAGTCAACAAAATTGATTATATTGATTTACAATCAATAATACAAAAGCACAATAATATTGGCAGGGAAAAATGGCTTTGTTATTCTCAGCACAATGCTTTTGCACTGGTTTTGCTCTTCATTGTATTCGTTAACTGTAGTTGCAAAACTAATGAAACTGAAGTCAAACTTCATGTGTGCATAGGCATGACATAAGTGGATTAAAGTAGCAATTAGTTCTTTTTTTAGATTTCAGAGTCAAAGTAGTAATTTCAGAGGCCATGGGGTCATGTTGTTTGTCATGAGAAACTGAGATTGGGTCAATTAGAGTGTAGGAGGATGTGTTCAGTTCATCTGACAGCTGCATGTGGTGCTCCAAAACTTTCTGATTAGTGAATGTTTAGAGGAAAGAAAGAAATAAAACTAGAAACTAAAACGCTGCTCAACAATCTGCCACAACATCACGCCGATCGCCCGCTCGCACACTGAGCCGAGACATAATGGACCTGTTCCATTTTTGTGAAAACAAATGCAATTATTATTCCATCGATTCCTCATCGTATAGACAGAGCGCTTAATAATGTGCGATTTGAGATTAGAAGTCATTTGGATGATGTGTTGCAGTTTTTAATGCATGGAGAAGCATTTACAGGCACCATTACAGGCACTCCTCACCTCGCGCAATCTGCGTCGAACCTTTTGTCAGTCAATCAATGCTCTCTGTTATCCAGAGAGGTATAAATTGGGTGGTTATAACAAACAAAAAGCTATCAGTGGCTATGAATAGAGAGCCACTGCTGAGCAGGGTCAAGCGTCAAAAGCTTTGACTAACCGTGAGTGAGCCGCTTCCATCAATAATGTGGAAAGAGAAACAGACAGGAAAGTTTGAACTCGACAGGAAATTCTGAGATAATGGCAGATCAGGTCTAATGCAATAGGTTATGAAATAGTCAACTTGAAGCGCATTTTTCGTGATACTGTACATTTGCTCTACAAAATAGAATAAAGGAGAAAACAAAGATTTGGCAGTATGCCTGGTCTGTATTCTGCTTGCATAAGTGACTTGAGTGTCTTAGTGGGGTGCTGAGCAAGGTTAAGGTCATGCTGGTTTACATGGCTAGTCCTAGTAGCAAACATAATTGACAGCATGTTTCAGGTATAAACACCTCGTCTTGTCAGACTGCAGCATAGGATGTAATTACCTCTCCCTAAGAGGGATCTGCATTGGTGTTGTGGGGATTTCCAGTTCCTTCCACAACAGCTCAAATGAGAGAGAAGGGACGTTTAGTTCTTCTCCGAAAGCGCTTTGCGAATTTGCTGTGTAATATTAGACACGGAAATCAAGGTGAGAAATGGCAAAATTGAAAATTTTTCTGACATTTTCCAGGCATGAAGCCAGACTGTTAACAATTTCTCTAGCTAAGCTCACAATGAAGGATCTAAATAAAAATATTATAAAGGATGCAAAATTTTCGACTATGCTGTGTGTTGAAAAAAATCATTTGTATTTAAAATGTTGTATAATGTTGTAAAAATTGTTTATACATTCAAGCACTATATTTTATATACACGAAATTACAAAACACTTTTTTTATGTAAGTGAAAGTAAGATCAGTCAAACCATTGTAACAAATAAATAAACACGTTTGTTTTTTTATCATAAGGCCTTATATTTACCTTACCTTACCATTATCCTTTGTTTATATACTGACCTATTGATAAACTTTTTTGTATTTTTACATTTTTTTTAAAAATTCTCTTGCACTTTGATGCAGATAATAAAACCAACCAGAATCAACACTCCATCAAAAACAAGTACTCACGTTTTCATCTACTGTACATGTCTTGTGGTTTGTTTAAGAGGCTCTCAGGGCTCACATCCCCAAAGCATTTCATCATAAATAAATACAAGAAGCAAAAAGAAAGTGAGAGAGAAAAATACAGGGCCATTGTCATTGTTTATCTGGCTGCCTTTTCTTTCCTTGCCCTTGATTTCCTGTTCAGAAATTGATGCCCCTTTAAATTGAAGCAGAGCAACTGACAGGTAATGGTTAGCACAATAACTACTACCTGATTTCATCAGTCAGAGTTTTTTTGCACTCAACATGTGCAATTGTTGGAGTTGGTGGGAGATTAGCTGTCAAATGCATCAGATAAACAAGGAAAGGGTGAAAGTACTGCAAATATGGCAGTGGAGGGCTGGAAGAAAGTGTGAGGTGGTTAAAGAGAGACGTTTGTCATCAGATACAGTCACACAACATGCAGTACCGTCAGGCCCCCATATTTTGTTGCAGTAGTGTTTGTCTGAACTGCAGTGATGGAAAGCACAAATTGACTAGGTTTCCTTGAGTCAAACTCTTCACAGATAATTTACTTTTTTACTTTCCTTTTTTGAGTGGGCATTTAGGGAAAAGTCATGATTTTTGCAATGCTCCAAAAAACAGCACTTAGTTCAACAGCTTTCATATCCGGTGTACAGTAGGTGAGCAGTTAAGCTGAAATCTTTGGCACCTTTAGTGCTATTATTAGTAGCATTATGACATTATAAACACTGTGTTTATAATGTTTGAATTAAATAAAGCACACTTTGTATTTAACAATGAGTTTTTCTCTTTATTCAATAACCCCCCCCCCCCTCTGAATGTCTGTCTGCTAAGCAAAACAGCTGTGCTGGCCTTACAATGCATTAAGTCTCTCATTCCTTTTAGATAGTTAAATTGTGCATGAAATGTAGCTGGCGCAGAGAGCTCAGAAGCTGGACTGATTAGGCAACATCTGTTACATTGGGGAGAAATCCGTGTCTGTCCTAATTAGCTGTCAAACGGGTATACGGTGTGCCGGATGGCGCAGGGGGCTGCCACAGGTTTCTCTCCCCCATCCCGTCACCTGCCCGGCTGCCCGGGTCTCCTCCCTACCCCCGCAACCACCACTCATCAGACGTAATTATGGAGAACGCTGACACAAAAGAGCAAAATAGAGGGGAACGAGCTATGTCCATCTGTACACACACATCCAAACACACACACTCACTGGCATATATATACGCATACATAGACACTCCTGGAAATAAGGAGCCATGGGTACCGTGTGATAACTGCAAACATGAAAATTCTTCCATTTATTTGCTCATCTTATGTCTGCATACTGTACAACTGTCTTTCTTCTATGAAAAACAAAAGGAGAATTGTTTTAAAGAATTTTATTGGATGCTCTTTCTTTAAGCTTTAAAGAATGTAAAAACGGTACGCAAGTATCATAACAGTGGCCCACATGACTTGTGCATAATATTCCAAGTTTTCAGAAATAATGTGATAACTTGGTGTGAAGGATAGATGTTATTTATCAATCCAAATGATCTTCTCCAGTGAGCTTATAATAGCTACAGCTGGATCTCTAAGTCAGTGAGGGGAACTACTGAATCAATGAATCATTTAGACCAGCTATGTGAACTGGGTCACCCTATTCGTTGAAAAGATTCCAAAGAACGATTCATTCACACTTTAAACATTATTGCTTTATTCATTGATGTGCCCAGGAGAGCTAAGCCAATTGTTTAATTATTAGGTGATTGTACGTTAGTTTAGTTAACAGTTTGCTGCAATTGCCTAAAATTGGGATGTCTAGAATTCTTCAACATCCTTCTTTTGCAATCCATGGAATAAAGTCATATGGGATTGGAATTCTTGTACAACATGAGGGTGAGACAGTATTTGCATTTGTGGATGAACTATCCCTTTACAAGTCAAATTGTGTTTTATTGAATCAACATCATGTATAGAAAATGGCATAACGTCTCATAAGCAAGCTGGCAGCTTCTGCTATAATTCATTAACTAAAACACATAAACATACCTCCTCCTATTGATAACTGCTGATCCTTACTGTAAATCCATATGTTTTAATTAAGGGCCCTCAGTAGGCAGATTTCTCTGTCATGGGTCAAGAAGACCACTAACCTCTGCAAGCCACACACTGATATTCCTTGACTAGTGGTTATTATATTGGAAAAAAGTTGATGAGGAGAACTGTTGTTTTGTAATTGTAGCGCTGCCCACGCCTGCTTTTAAAGTCATCATGACACGAGGCAAGACCTCCAACTTGGCTCACGCAAGTCTTGAATCTCTAAATGCTGAAACATAATTACCACAAAGCTATTAGGGCCATCTTAGGCGTCCGTGGTCCATGCTGGTACTGTGCAGAATGTCAATAAGAATGCTTTTGAAGCTTGAAGGTCCACAACACAAGCATGCATGAAGATCGGCACATGAGAGTAAATATTCAATTTTTGTCCCTATATTGTTTAGATTCTCTCCCTGATTATTATAAGCAGGTTTCTAACATTGGTCTGAATGGAATGTTAGGATGTCTTACCTGCCTGACAAACTATGTATTTGAACTCTATACATCCTGCTTGCACAGACAATCTTCCGCTCATGTGTTTTGGAGGCGTGTCTTTAGAGAGTGCTCCGAGGAGAGGACGGGATCTTATGCTTTCAAAGCTAGCTTGCTATTGCTAGCATCGCTAAAATTACCCCTTTAAAATGTTCCATCTAACAATTAGATATTTAGGTTAGGTTTAATTAGACTTTTAGGTTGCCTTAATTTGAGTTCTTTGTAAACTGCTACATTTATTTATAAGGTTTTACATTGTTTAATATGATTTACATAATCTCATGTATTCAATAACATATACACATGGAAAGCAAAGTGCTTGTTGTCTTGAGCTATTGATAATATCCCTGAACAAAGATCACAAATATACTCATAACATGAAAAATACACATTCGCATCGCAGGTGACAAATAATCTACACTAAATTAAAAAAGAAGCCTGAACAATTTTTGAACAACAAAATTTACAGGTTTTCGAAAGTTAGTAATTGAATTTTCCTGCTGCGCCTGACAGTGCAATAGTCAAGGAGATGATCGATTTTTTTTTCAGAATTATTAATTAGATTACAGAAACATTTTTGATATGTGTCATGTTCAAAAGTTATTTTTACATGGAAGGTGAATTGTTAATACAGTAAGTTGACTCTGAACTTCAGTTCTTTGGTGTCTCTGCTAAAAGGAAGGCCAGCGCTCCTTTACTGTATTTTATAACTTCCACCCCTGTTATTGGTCAAGTATACTACAATGAGGTAAACCTTTCTACTATGAAACGAAACATTATTTATATGCTTAAAAATAAGAATTAGTTTATTATCAGCAGTTTAGAAATTACTCATTAAGAATTTACACGATTGTTGAAAGAAATTCTGCTGTGCTCCCAATTGTGTAAACTTGGCAATGCCAAGAGATATTTGCAAAGTTTTCTAAGCTGCAGAAAGCCAAGTCAGAGCAAAAGTGCTCAAGTGTCACTCGTTTGTCTGGGAAGTTTGGGAGACAATTTATAGTTGCAAATGTGGGAAAATGCATACAAATGTTTTCCTGCATTAACAATTATGTGAGGTAATTCTGCTGTGAAAGAAAACAGAAAAGCATCAGTTAGAAGGACAGAATGGAAGACACGGTAAGAAAATAATGTGAGTGGCAGAGAATGACAGCCAGCGACAAGTAGAATGTCACGGCAATTGCGGGCTCATCAGCGCTTGCTGCATGATGGGTGATTGCCTCATGTGTTTCCTGCGAGTCCATTGCAGAGGACACTGCGCTCTCTCTCGTCTGTCCCTGGCCCGAACCTCCACCAACCACCTCACTCGCTGACATTTAAAATGTTGCTTCCTAACCACTTATGCTAATTGTTGTAATTTTCCTGATGAAGCCTCGTTCTGATACCTTGATGCAGCCAAGATAGTTTTACATTTTCTCTGTGCGTTCTGCTCGGCCATTTGGTCCGTGTAGTGTCAGCTTGGAGTGCTACTGAAAGCGGGCAAAATTGCAAGCAAATTGCATCAGATTGCCAACATTGTGAAAAGGTAAATTGCTTGCAAATCTATTTAAACCACTGGCCTATTTTCATCAGCCACAGTACTTGGTATTCATGATTGCTTAATTGGTGACCTTTTCTATTGTGTAGTGCTTTATGGTGTAATGGAAAGCGATCTTTACCAAACCAATTATG
>JAZGTJ010017928.1:0-11738 GCA_036877575.1 Botia almorhae
AAGGTACACATTTATCAGTACTTATATTTCTTTAAAATTGAATCCATGATAGTTGAGCTGCCATGACGCACTGCTCTACCAAACAAGCTGTGCGCATTCACCCAACAGTAACCCATACAACTCCAGTAGGTGAAAATCTCCCGAAGTGACACGTTTGTGAAAATGATTAATATTTTGAGCTTATTAAACAATCGATCATGTACGTATCCATGTAAAGAAACAAATCAGAGCGCTACATTTAAACATAGCAGCAAGGCTCTAACTTAGAATATCATTGAATCTTACATGTCTCATGACAAAACCAATATGAACAGGTCACGAGAACCAATGAGATTCAAAATGATCGACTTAAATTTAGCATTTAGTTTCTTTACATAGATACATGATGCTTTGATCACTCACAAGCTCACAATATTAATAATTTTCCTTCAGTTTAAAAGACTTTTATTAACCCACTTAAGATCTATGGATTTAGACTTAAGAAACACAGAGTGATCTAGTGTTTTATGGCAATTGAAGTTGACAACTTCCTAACCGAGTCCACTACTAACCCTAACCTAGTGAGAAATAAGCTTTCATCTAATAATGTAACGGCAGAAAATGGGTGTCGGTATGGGTGCTAATTTAGTAAACGCTCCAATAGGTAAAATTTCAGGGAAGTGATAAATAACTTATATGGTCGTATGGGTTGGAGGACAGGTGGGTTGTGAGGGGCTCTGTTAAGTGATAGACAGGCAACATTCACACAAACACAAACAAATGACAAGAGATTCATGTACTCTTGATCCATATTAAAAGCTTTGAGATCTCTAAGCGCTGTCAATAGTCCATCACAGATATCGTCTTGGCTGTGGTGTCATTTCACTCTAATTCTCAGTTTGGTGACAGCACCCTCTGCTGCTGGATGTGATACTGAGATTTATAACAAATAAAACACAATGTTTTAGAAGTGACACACACACAAAGATAAAAACAGTTAAATATAAAAGTTAAATTTAAGGTAATTGATTGAAAGACTACAACTTTTATAAGCGATCTGATTTATTTCTGGAGAAAAAAGACAAGCAAAAACTCACATTGATTTACTTGGAAGGAGGGACTCATATCATATCTAGGGACCGGAATAAACTCGACAGTGGGGTCTTTTGACTTGGACCACCCAGAACACCCTAGCAACCGCCTAATCACAGCCTCAGACGTCACACCTACAGACTGTTGGCTGAAGGTCTGAGACATAAAGCACACAACACTTCATGAGAGTCGCCATCCGAGTTGAATTCTACAGGAATTCTAACATGACGCTAAACAAAACCTCCACATGCCAGTCAGATGGACTCTTTGGCGGTTCTTGGCCAATGAAAGCTGGCCCACCCCTAGAGACCCCACAGACAGAATACCGAGACCGGTAAATAAATCAAAAGAAAACACCGATTCTTAAGATGTTCAAACACAACTACAGTTTTCATGCATTGTTCATAATCATCATTCGGTAAATCACAATACAACTGAGCAAATTGTGTGTTTGGTGGTTAACCTGTAAATACTGGGGGAATAAAAGGAACGAGGCGTTGCATCTGCTCTCTCACCACACTTTCAGCACGCGAAAATTCCCTGAAGACGCACAGCAATACGGAGAGCAACCGGATGTATCATGCGCCAAAGCGCTGGGTGTTTATTCACACATATGGATTCCGATGTGCTTGCACTGTTATTGATTTTGCTTAAAGCTGTCACACTACACTTTCTGTTACATTTAATTCCATTCATACCTAGATCATATTCCTTAAGTTTAAGTTTGGTGAACTCTGACCTGATACTTTTGCCCAAACATAAAGCAAATTATCTTCTAGCAACACAGAGGCACAAATATAAACTTTTGTTAAATGAAAAACAATTGCCCAAAAATAATTAATGAAATAAAATAATTAACTCACACAACACTAGCAACTACCTAACAACAACCCAGCACATCCTAACAACCTAGCATCAAGGTTTTACATAAGAAAGTTGATGGACCACTGCAACAATGTAATAGTAATTTTAAAACTTTAACACAGTGCAATGTGTTCAGTGTATACTGATCATTTAAGTCACTTTGCTTGTTAAAGTGGACAAACATATTCAATCACATGTATCATTTATAATGTGCAATGAGCCTTGCTTGAGCTTTAGTTTAGTTTTATTCCTGTTTCAACATTCCCATTTTATGCCAAGGAATTTTCTTTGTCCAACTAATCCTGAATATGAAAAAATTCACTCAGAAGCACAAACTGGATTGCAGATTCTCACCAATATCAGCGTAATCAACAGAGCCATTTTTCCAAATGACTGGCTTTTGGTCTTCAAATATTAGTCAACATGCAGGAATATAATGAAAACATACTATAACAAGCTCTATTCCTCTCAGCTTCATTAAACTGTGTGCTCACTAAAACTCTTTCTCATAGGTAGTGCATGACTTTAAGAGTTTGGCAGGAGCGCATGCTTATCCTGCACGACTTATTTCATGCACCAACCCTTACAACTGTCTCTGCAATCTCTCTCTGCTAATTTCTGGATGAACGATGAGGTGCGTTTAAAGATGAAACGCTTATTGCTCTTTTCTGTGAGAGAAAGAGAGTGGCTCTCACTGCCTGCGTTTTCTCAAAGACTGCTTAAGACAAATGAAAACAGAGCCGCGAGCCTCTGAGTGTCCTGTCATGTTTATTTTCACAAGAGATTTTTACAATATGACAGGCCATTGCTTTTCAAATGCTCTCTGAATATTTGTCGCCTCTTCAAAGGACCTGTAAGAACAATTGCTATGTTGTGACAAAAATGTATCTAAAAAATACAGAAGTCAGGAATGCAGATGGGTCTATTGTTATTACACGAGCTTAGTGGGCCGAGCTTAAACTCAAATCTCTCGTGAAGGGGCCACGGCAAGTTACCGGAAGTGAACGCTCACAGTTGTCAAATATTTTCAATGGAAAATAGCTAAAGCCTTTTTCAAAAAGTTGTGTATATGTGCATCGACGATATCAATGGAAGCACATGGGTAGCAATATTTAATTTAAAATGTAATGTGCAATATGGCAATGTATTTCTGTATTTAACTGTGTAGTTTTTAATACCATATTGCTCACAAGTGTGATTCAAAACACCCATGTCATGAGACTGCGACTACATGACACTGTAGAACTCCGTTGAATTGCATTAGATGGAGAAAAATCCTGGAATGTTTTCCTCAAGAACCGTCATTATTTTATCGACTGAAGAAAGAAAAACATACACGTCTTGGATGACATGGGCGTGAGTAAATTTTTGGAAAGTTTTAATTTTGGGCTGGATATATCCTTGAAGCTCTGACTTCAGTACTGCAGCATGTGATGTATATGGATCACAAGTGCCTAGAACTTGCTGTTTGTTCACATATCTCCGTTTTTTATCTATGCCTTGAATCAGATGAAGTATTGGCAGGTTGTGCTGCATCTGTCAGTGTATGTAACACTCGTATCGGCTCTGCTGACGGCATGTTTTCAACACTGGCCCTGATGTTATGATTGACAGGGCAGGGCTGCGATCAGCTCAGAATGCATTTATGATTTTGCTACAGTTTCTGCTTCAACATGTTCAACACATCTGATCAGTTGTGATAAAACATTTTATTCCGTGTGGCTCTACATCTGTTTGTTTTTCCTTTTTTACAATCCCATATACAAAAAAAGGGGTTTCATCTTTATTTGTTTTAAAACTGGTGAAAAACATGATCAAATACAAACTTATTTAGCATCTTTTGTTTTGTGAAAGATGCAAAATTAGTTTCCTTTCCAGTACGGGTCACATAACATTGTGTCAGTAGCTGATGATATGGGGAGTTTGTGTAAAAATTTAAATATAAGCAAAAAACAGCTTGACTTCAGTGGATCTACGTACTGCTGTAATAATCAGAGAACGATTGTAGTGACATACGACAGCAGAGACTCTGTGTCATAGTATGACTATAAACTTGTACCAAGCCATTGGCCTTCATTGCAGCAAGGGGGGCCCAATCAGAGAAGTCCTTTCAGGTCCTGTGCAAATTTGCATATCAGGTCAGACTATGGGACCTAGTTGAGACATACAAACAGTCTCAAACGCGCACAATAAAGGCAATAGATAATGAGCAATGCAACATGGAGAATGTGATCTGATCCACACCTTCCGGACACAATAAAACATGATGCTGATAGGGAGTGAATGCAGATACCGCTGGCTGAGCACGATAAACAGCTGCAGTCAGACGGCAGCTCGCTGGCATTGCTGTGAACCACGCCAGCTGTGCAGCCGAGAAACATGCAACAGTGACCAGTCCTCACTGTGATAAGCCGTCAGATGAGGGTCCCGTCTGCCCAGCCCATCCTTACAGTCATGACTGTAATCAGTTCCTCAGTGTGGTTCCACAGTCATGCCTCTCATTCAGCAGTGCAGGAAGAACTATTTCCTGCTGTGTAATTTGGCCTGTGCATGTACACTTATCACTGTTATCACTGAAGTCACCTCTGTTTATATTTCAAATCTGACTTTGTGACACTGCCTATGAAGCCTGTCTGAAACTGTCTCTGTAAACACAGCCTGCGAAGTCGTTGCCTGCTAGGGCAGCGAGGCACCAGTCAGCTGCTTATGCTTCCGGACACGGCCATAGATATATAACAATGTTACTGTGATACATCAGCGGTGCTGCCACATTGGCCCAGGAAGACTGTCCTATAAACACATACAAGTCAAATACAATCATTTATGATCTACACGGAATACAACAACGTTACGTCTGTAGTTACTTCAAATCTTGACTGTTAGAGTTGGACGATTGTGAAATATCCATTGATTGTGCCTGTTATGAATGGAAAGCTGCCATGTTAAGTGTTATGATTGTCATATTGTTAAATGGTGTAGTTACTAAGCAACAGCATGAGTAATGTAATGCTCTGCTAGCGTGGCATTACAATGAGACATAATCACATGTTGAAATGTAAGTCCAGAATACAACAGACATGTTGAGATTGTACAATGTATTTTATTTAAATTATTGAATGGAACACCTAATGTAATATAATGTACATGATATGTAAATATCTAATAATATGTAATAATTTTTTCTATTGTGGACATTTTGTGACTTTTTGATGGTCATTTGAACTTTTCCTATTCTGGAATGTCAGCACAGTTATTATGCCAAAAATAATCAATGCTTGACACGTGTGAGTTTTCACTGTTCTTTATGACAGTACATTTTTTTAATCTACACATCTAGATTCTAAGTTACTGAAGATGAAACATTTTTGTACTTCATGTAAATCATAAATCATTGAAATCAGCTGAGAAATGTAAACTTTATTGTGGTTTTTATGCAGAAAAATCATTTGCTTGTATTTATAGGGAAGGTCTGCCCGGTGCAGGAGGCAGAGTGGGATCCAGTGGCCAATACACCGTCTATGTATTTTATATGTCTATGATTAGGCAGCAGAATGTGTATGAAATTCTAACATAACCCATTAAAACTACATGTCAACCAGCAGTCACGTCCACTGCTCTGCTAAAATCCTAACTTATCCACACCATCATCTGTAGTGGGTTCAGTGGTATTTACATGTAAAATAACCGTTCTGAGCAACAGAACATGTTCTTCATTTTTGCATCTTTGCTGAACATTTTGCATTATTGCAAATGTTTATAGTTTTAGGAAGTTTATCTTTTCTGTCAAAACCTTTGCTTCAGATGATCTTTATGAACTCATGGGAGTCGTATGGATTACTTTAATGATGGGTGTATGTGCTTTATGGAGCTTTAACATGTTTGTGTAGGGTCCAGCTGACGCAAGGAGGTCCTGGGGTGGGTGGGGTGACATGAAGGTCAACTTCATTTATTTTTTTATTTTTGAGTGAACCGTGCCTTTAAATATATGTTGGGGTCACTATGCAACTCGTGAGTTTCAGAAAGTCTTGTGAAAAAATAAACAGGTTATAACTTTAAACATAACAAACTTCCCATGTCATTTTTTAGCTGAACAAAATATGTAAAATTAGTCAGATGTCGCTTTTAGTTGTTGGCCATACAGAACGTTCTTGTCAGGCTTATTGAGTTTATAAAAAGAGTATCAACATTGCAGAAATACGGTCCATTTAGACCCCAAAACAACTGACGATAAGATGTGACAGACCATTAAACAATCATTTGTTTGACATATCCAGACACAATGCATTTGTGATTATCAGAATAAAAAATTCAGGGTTTGTTTTCAGAGTTCATTATTATATTTTCAAGTCCTTCATGTCTTGCATCAGGATAAGCAGAACGGAAGCTGATGTGACCTCCCAGGATGAAGGTTGTTTTCCGTACAGCATCACCCTTTGTACAGCAGCAACAGAGCAAACGTCAATGAGCATATAGGCAGCAGTGTCGCTGTTTGCCAGCGGGAGGCGCTGTTGCACAGATCAGAATGGCAGCAGTGGATCTTGACTCCCGGCAGCTCTTCCGTGTGGCAGTGTCTTGAGGTGGCACAGCCGCTGGTCAGCATGATTCCCAATGCAACTAAAGCAAGCACAATAACATTACATTCATTACATAAAATCAATAGAATTTAATTTTAATATTTTATTATAATAAATCATGCAATAAAAAATAATTATGTTTTAGTTATTATGAATCGCAGGATTCATTATTATAATCATTATACCCTGGAATACAGAGTATAATACAATAAAAGGTACTAGGATTGTTTACATGAAAACTCATCTTTCTGAGATATATATATATATATATAGACAAGAGATATACAGACAAGACAAGATTTTAAGATATATAGACAATATATAAACGCAAGATAGTCTGAGAAAAGTGATTTTAGGTCCATACAATGAAAGGTCCATACTATGGTTGTTTGGTAACTAATATACTTCGAAATATCATCACAAAAAAGTCCTACAGGTTTGGAATGACATGAGAGTGATTGAATAATGAAGGAATTGTACATTTTAGGTGAACTATCCCTTTAATTCTTACAGAACATTACACTACACTCTACACTAAATAGTCTGCTTAGATCACTATTTAGACTACTTAGTTCAAATAACACATTTTATAAAGGGTTAACACAACGCACTTTTATAAAAATACAAGCTGAACATTTCTGCCTGGCCCATGAAGTTAAAAGAAGAAATTCAGAATTTTAGCCTGTGGTAATGAACAGCATATCACAAGTAAGAAGCTGTTTTGAACCCATAACGTTCTTTTAATCAACATCACACATGTCACATGCAGCAGAAGGTCTGGCCATAGTCAAAAGAAGAGGCAGGCAAACTTGCTCAGGGGTGAGTCATGTGACAGATTTGTGAGGCACGCTGTGCTGGCTGAAGTTGTGAAAGTGGATAACTCTGGAGGATTACGCCTGGCGGCTGAGCCGAACTGAGAGAGAGACAGAAATCCCTGATGATCGCTGTCTAAATGCTCTTATCGGTCTGATCAATCCACAGAGTCAGACTGTCATCTACCTAGAGGACTGTCTGTGTTGAGTCTGCCTTTGTTTATGAGCCAAATGTCAATGACTGTCTGGTTCTCCAGTTAAAATGAAACAAAGAATTTTATACAAAAGTAATAAATCACAGGATTTTCCAGGAAAAAAAACACAACAATTCATAGAGAGTCTATAACCGACTACATTACAAATGTGAAGCTAATATATTACGAATGTAAGATCAATGTATAATGTCTTACTATACTGTATGCTATATATATATATATATATATATATATATGTGTGTGTGTGTGTGTGTGTGTGTGCTCTGTGACTATATATCTATATATGTATTCTGTATATTCTATACTAAACAATATAGACTATAAACACATTCTATACTACACATTACTGTATAATCTACAGAATATGACTAATATGACAATATGAGGTACTGATGAAGAGTTAGACCTTCAGACAAGCTTAAGTGATGTGTATTGTGTTTTACAGTAGACTGGAGGATGACTGGAGGATGACTGGAGGATGAAGATGGTAGAAGCAGGAGATGAAGCAGGTTAACTGGAGGGGGCAGGGAAAACTGTGATCACAACAGACACTCAGAGTCTGTCCTGAGGAGCGATCATCCTCCTGCTAATGCTGCTTATGCAGCTCAGGTGTGAGACAATTACATGCAGAGTTTTATGGGTGGATTAATCAGTGGCTCTGAGGTTCTGCTGCTCAGAAGAAACTCATTTGTGTTCCGATCTGAACTCTGTGTTATAATGATTCTCAGTGCTGATCAATGCTCATGTGGGCTGCAGTGGAGGAGATTCTCACCACTTTCTGTCCTGATGCAGAAGCGATGCTTGAAGCCCTTGTGAGAGTGGGAGCAGGTTATGACTTCAGGGTTGGAACAGCCCACGTCCACATACCTCTGCTCATGCACAATGTTGCAGGCGTAACACTGCAGCCCGTCAGCTACAAAACAGCAAGCACACAGAAACTCCTCATCAGAGCTATGGAGAACATCATGAAGGGAAACAGTCTACTGTTTTCTGCCTGCTCCTGTCTTCTCTTTCCTTCTCTAGAGAGACCTGTCAGAGTTACAGATGGAAAGCCATCTTTATCACCTTCCACTCCAGTTGCAAAGATGACATTATTACTGGAAAAATAGGACAAAATACCCATTGACATTTCTTACCCATTTATTTACTGGCAGAATATTCAAATAATAAATGCTTAAAAATCATCTTAAGAAATAAAAACGTATATATATGGATTACATTTTGTAATGATTTTAAAACATTTGAGCTGAATCCTTGTGCATTAAACATCTCTGGGCTGTTTGCATTTGGAAAGGCTGACGTTGTTCAATTTAGAACATGACAAACAATATTTTGTACACCTGTATGTGTTTTGTTTAGTTTTTATCACATTTCTAAATGTGGTGTCAATTCTTTGAACTGCTCATACAGTACGCCTTTTGTGTTTTTTAACACTATGCTTCGTATTTTCTCAAGAAAACGCATTAAAAAGTAAACAGCCACTATAATCCTAAAAGAGCTGAGTTTGTAGCATGTGTACCTTCATCTTCTGGTACTGTACTTTTCTCAATGGCCAATGATTTCACCCTGTGAGGCTGCAGATGAAGCTGGGTTCTGGCTGCAGTGGCTGAGACTGAATTTAGCCCTGAGATATAAAGTCACTGAGCCATGTGCTCAGAACCCTGCTGTTGATACACATGCTGCCTGTGGCTTTCTCATGACAGGTGCTTATTAGGCTAATGCAGTGTTCCACATTGGTAATGGTGTGCGTGAAGGGCAGTACATTAAACATTATTAATGAAACGTCAGTTAAAAACATATATCATTTGCATTAACATGAAACGACATCCGCTTGCATGAATTATTGACGTAATTAAGCCCGGAACATAAATCTTTTGAATGATCTGTAGTGACATGCGAGCTGTTCCAGACATTGTGTTGATGCTATCCGGTAGAATAACGCATGATCTGTGTACAGTTCTGACAGGCTATTGGCTCGTTCTCATGTATGGTAATTTTTCTTTTATGCTGATATGTCTCCTTGTTTTTTTTTTTTAAGTAAAGTTCATCTGGTGGCGATGGTTCACTACACATAACCTTCTCACTGCAATCTGTTTGGACAGAAATGTTGTATTTGCATGTGAGATTAGATCTAAATGAGGTTAGCGAGCTTTGGGAGGCAGCTCTGCTGGCGAACAAAGAGTTTTGAATTCATTACTGTCATAGAGCTCAGATATATTTGGCATAAAGATTATACCTCAAAGTGTCAAAAACAAGCCAACTCTTAGAAGTGTGTCTGTCTGATTTATGAGCTTTGAACGAACATAGTTCACAAAAGAGAGATACATCCCTCATTTTCTTAATAACAAAGTCACCAAGCAACTTTATTGGTCAATTACACTGGGGCATCAAAACAACAGAGGCTCACTATATAAACAGCCCTCCTTAGACAACACAGAGCGCAAATGAACACACAGACGAGAACTGACACTGTTTTGTTCATACACACACACAAGCACAAGAGTGACTGGCAGACACACATTCAGGCGCTCACACCGGGACGAACACACACCTGCTTACCTTGTGACATGAACAGTGTGAGCAGTGTGAGAGAAGCACAGAGTCCATAACCCTGAAGCAGGCAAGTCATGGGGGCAGCTGGAGGTACAGTCACCCAGAGCTGAGCAATGCAAGGGCTGCTGGTGAGAATAATCCTCCTGGGAGCCGTGCTCTCTGCCTCGGCACAAAGACGAAAAAAACACTCATACAGATACTCCGGAGGATAAGGGGAGGGGCTTAACAGCCAAAAGAAACAACGAGAAACTGTAATGAGCCATTAAAGACAGACTCAGTTGCGTGTCTTCATCATAATGTGCAGTTTTGTTTCTACTATCCTTTCTAAGCCCCTGGAGAGAAAGAGAGAGAGTGTCACTGTCGGAAGCACACGGCCCACACGAGACCCCTCAGCTGGATCAAAGGTCATTTGCTCATTGATAATCCCAAAAGCTCAGATTAACACTTTTACGCCCAGTTTCCTGCCGTAGCCCAGACAGTGGAGTCCGTCTCCATGTTCCTTCATTAGCTGCGTATCTGAGACCTCGGGCCATATTCTGTTTAATGAACATTATAAAAGCAAATCCTCACTTGGGAAAGTGATGTTCAATGAGGGAGCAGGTGGGTTTTGGATCATAACACATATGCATATCAAAAAGCACTTCCTGGACTTTGAAGGGTCCAATCAGCTGCACAACTGATTAGGCCTGAAACTATTTATTATACAACCATTATTGTTAGACGTCTCTCTCACCTTCTCTCTTCTTATGTCACTCTTCCTATTTTTCTTTTCTTAACACTGAGTGTCATTAAAGAGCAAGAAAGATAGAGAGAGAGGGAGAGAGAGAGAGGGGGTTGTAGATGTGTCTGGCATGTGTGATGTGTAGCAGGTCTAATTAGGGAAGTGATGGGAATGATATTAATATTCATATGAAGTAACACCTTCATTTATAAAGCGGGTGTGTAATTTATGCAGTTTTCTTCAACACACAAACTAAATGATCACAGAGTTTAACTACATTATCACATGTTCTAAAGAAAAAGTGCTGCTTGTCTGTGCACAAATCTCTGGCACGTTCATCGAGTGTGGAGGGAGGCTGTCGGGAATCTAATTGCCTGCACAAGTTTGTGGTGCATGTTATCTCATCGTCTTGTGTGATCATTGCAATGAAAATCTCTCCTGATCTGCAGTATAATCGCTGAACCTGATATGTGCAAAATCTGATTAGTGACCCAGAAAAATGCAAAAACTATTTTTACACTGTAACAAGTCTTTGTTTTACAAATGATGCTTACGATACAGAGCGTGTAGTTAATGTTAATAATATCACACCCGCGCTGTATTTAAATCCAACAACTACAGATTCAAGAGGCATCATGTTCTTACGTTTAAATGCACTACAGACACATCACTGAAACGCTTTAGTGAAAATGCTAGTTTCCTGCCTGCAGCACAAAGATAGAGAGACTGTGAATAGAAACCGAAAACATCTATTTCCTGACTCCTGCTGTGTTTGGCACGCTCCAGAACCCAAGATTAACGCTGCCGATGAGGAACGGTTTTCCAAGTGCCTCCCGGCTCAGCTCTGGGTTACACATAATTGCTCATAATGTCTCTGTATGATGTGTGAGCCGCTTGTCTTTCAGGACAGGCGAGGAGTGATTGACAG
>JAZGTJ010017929.1:0-11738 GCA_036877575.1 Botia almorhae
TATCCTGCCCACCGACCGAGCAAATGAGCCGCACCTGCCGCAGACACGAAAACACCGCTTACCAGCCGTGAGACAGTCCTGCAGACAGACCGAAATAAACACCATTTATATCTGCAGACGTCTTACCTGTCTGAGCGCAGCCCGAGCGCAGCATCATGACCCCGAATAATATCAGCCAGAGATTCCCCGTGCGAGACATTTTTAGCGGGTGGTTACACGCTACAAGCTACAGTGACGACGCGACCCTGGATGAGCTCGAACCGGGTCAGGACAGAACCCGTCGCCTGGCAATAGCGGGTAAGACGATGCCGCCGCTACTCTTACATCCGGTTTAAAGAGACGATAATAGCGCGGTGCTCTTAAATTCCCGCGATAGCAGCGGATCTGTCCTGCTGCCCACATGCCAGACAGATGAACAGACTCCTCAGGGGTACTCAAGATCAAAATAACATCCTAAATCTGTTACATAGAGGAGATCGGAGTTTAAAATCTAATGAATAAATCAGATGTCATTTCTATAAAACAAAATCATATTTCCAATGAGTGTAATGTTCTATGAAAATATTTGTTTGCATTTTAGCATAAATAAGCTCCTTATATTTGTATTGTGTATATCATAAACCCAGACTTATCATCTGTTTGCTAACATTGTATTGGTTGCCCCTCTTTTCCAGACTCAATGTGTAGACTACACCACAGGAACTGCACTGGACCTCCTCATCGCATGTTCTGGCCCCTTATCACGTGTTCTTATTATTCTGAGAACAAAAATGGAGACAGACAAAAGTATTAAAGTCAACGGTGTTGGTACCACAGGAAAATGTGAGATGTGAGTGACGTCTGTCACTCTGAACTCATTTCTAGGCATCGCTGTAAAAACAGCTCAGACTCCCACACAGCTTTCCTGCTTTACATACATCATACAGCAAATACATTTTCTGTGGTGAAAATACTCATTACAGCAGCATTCTCTGATGTCTGTCTGCTGCCATCTGCTGGACAAGCAGAAACTGAGGGAATTTGTCATTTTACTCATCGTCCTGTATTTAAGACCACTACAAATCTACTGGCCATCGTTTAGTTCAAGAAACATACACAAGTTACCAACAGTAATATTGTGAGACTAGCTCTGAAGACTAGATGATAATGTTGAATACAGGTAGTGAGTACTACAATAACTGTCATAAAAATTTGTTAACTGTCATGTTAAAATTACAAGCCAAAATCTTAAGACAGACACAGTCTTCGTCAAAGAATTGTAAGATTCATATTGTAAAGATCAGAAGTTATGAATTTTGTGTGTGTAGCGTTACAATTAGCCCTCATCTCAGTTATAATGAACCTGGTGCTCACAGAACTCAGTGTTGATCATGTGATTCATGTTAAACTTTTAACCAGCAACCTAACAAACAAAAACTAGTTTCAATGTGTCTTACTGTCTGAGGAAAAACACGCAAGGAGGTTTTGTTGAGAAGTTCTCAGGCAAACTTCTGAGCAGATACTGAATGAGTTTCAGCACCTGAGCTTGGTTGAAACTGAAAATAAAAAGTTTTAAATGAACATGTAATTTCACAAGTACATCAACCAGAACACACAAAGAAAACTTAACAAGGTTCCTCGTAAAATTCTTTATTCATAAACTTGATGCAAGTTTACAAATATACTGTACATGGTCAAAATTCATCATGGAAAAAACCTAAAAGAAAAACACATGGAGAGTGAGAATCACCCAAGACGGAACCAAGTTCTGTTATTGGTTACTGTGAGGTTCGGGTTCGAAAAGAAAAATACAGAAATCATTACTGTTCAAACAAGCAAACACACCATCAGGTATAAACTCCTCAATGTTGTTCACTTAGAGAGAATTCAGACGAGTTTATGAGATGATAAACGTTATTTTATAAAACCAGAACATCTAAATGAACGTTTGCTGATCTGCCTTTTAATTCTCACAAGCAGACAGCAGCATTAATTTGCAAAAGACATCAAGTTATTCCATCTGCGGCGGTTCTCTTGAGTTACATGTGACTGCAGCACGAGATTACATTTGCATCCACATTAAGATATAAGCAGTGTGTCCAGGAGCTTCTGTTATGTGCTCATAAAATCAAACCTCAGAACCCTTGTAAACTGTGCTGATCCAAGAGGCACAACCAGAACATTCGGTGCCAATGGTGAATCCACATTATTTACAACTGGAAAGGATTTTAATGGCGAGGGTAAATAGATAACATTGCATAACATTAAAATGACTTTATATCTGGAGTTTTAAACACGTCTTAAAAACATTCTATTCATTAAATACTAAACACTGGCCGGAGGAAGCTGGTGAAACAGTACTGCTCCGGTTGAGGGTACGAGAGCAGGTTCTGTTCTTAAAGTGGCCGGGGAACATGAATGGGCTGAAGAAGGTTTGCAGAACAGAATGAATTTCCTGAGAGAAGCTTTCAGATACACCAGCCTTTGATAATTCACCTGTTTTAATTTCACTGCGGTGCAACACACAGTCGTTTGGGGCAGTGGGGCAATAAAACATGTTCTTTTCATTGACCACTAAGACTACGCTGGCCATTCAAATCCAAGAGGTAAAATAATGAACAGAACGCTTCTGTAGAAATTCAGTATTCTTGTGTTGTGCTATGAGAACAGGATTACTTGCACTCTTAAAAGATTTTAATCCATGCAAGCTCACAAAACTTAACTGATGCTTCAAATTCTGACTGTGTATTTAAGCTCTGCGGCTAGCAAGAGGTCCAATAATGAAACCTCAGATGTATGAGTTCTGCAATGAAGATTCTGAGCATCCTTCATAAGAGCAGATGACAGTTAGAAGTTGGAACAAAACAAAATAAAAACGTTATGGTCAAATCACTTATATAAATACAACGTTTAAGATATTACCCCCGTTTTGAGAGGTTGTTGAAGAAACAACAACTTCATCCCCATTTTGAGTTCTGAAGTCCGAGTTGTCATGTGAACAAAATTCTGATCATTCCTGCACTTCACATAAACACATTTAAGAAGACCTCAAATCCATTTACAAGTGTACAAGCTCTCTTCCATTATAGAGCAATTACATATTCTGCCTCAATCCAAAGTCTGCATTTGTCCATTGTTGATCAAACCAGCCACATGCTAAAAGCGAGCGATAAGGACATCGAGTGGAACTCATCCTTACTGGAAAAACATGAGATTCAGAGCTGGTCGTATAACCGCTCGTATCTCGGTCTCGCTGGTATTGTTAATATTAGGGTTGCTTAACAAGCCTGCGCGTATAATTGCAGCAAATTACGTTTCTTCAACAACATCAGCATTAAATGTACCAGTACGTTAACTCGGAATGCGTGAGGAGAAAGTCTTTGAGGAGAAAGTGTGTGTAGATACAGCTGCAGTGGCACGTTGTCTTCACATTGTCTCATTTCCTGTTTTAAGTTCAGTAAGCCACCTCTTAAAAGTCAAAACACCAGGGCTGTAAGAACGTCCCCTTAAAAGCTGACAGAGAGGATCAGATCCAGCATCACCATTCAGCATCTCCAGCTGTGTTTAAATCCGGAGCACAGACGAGGAAGCAACAATAAAAGAAGGTTCGATCACACAACCTTGAGGCATCTCAAAATTCCATGTCAGACGGAGCCTGTTAGTCCGGAGGCTCGGAACGTCCTGTCAGCGTATGACACATTAAATGATGATGAGAGAAAAATCCAGACACTGCCATCGGATCTGGTCAAAAAAAAGTCCAGCCTTGAACATTCCACACAGCAAGAGGCCAAACGTGTCCCCTACTGACGGTTCCACGTACATGAGAGCATCACAGCCGAACCAAGAAGGTGAATAACATTAGTAAAATAAAGCAAAGGTTCGACTAGATGTCCCACGTTTGTAGTGTGCAAGCAGATGAACGTCCCCTCTAGCCATCTTCTTTAGGAGGTGTGTACCAGCCTGGAAAGAAACACAGCAGAAAACAGTCTGTTTCTGTTTCTCTACCGCAGATAAAGCGGGTCATTTCCGGTTCTGTGCTTACCGTTCTTTTCATGAATCTGAACCAGTGATTTGTATGACTGTTGTGCTCTGGCGAGATTGTACTGATTCTGTAAAGAGCAAACAGAAAGGTCAACATTCAAGGTCAACGGCATCAGAAATGTTGAAGGACAGTGTTGACAAATCATAATGCAGCAACAGTGAACCTGATGAGAAAGAAGGGGCTGGACGCACCTTATTCGCCCCGAACTGGACTCTGGCTTTCCCTTTGACTAAGGTGGCGTTGATTTGCATGATGACTGACTCTATCGAGTAGGCACTGCTCCAGCCCTACGATCACCAGCAAAGATCAGATGATGCTCTCACATGCCACCAATGCACAGATTAAAACAAGTCTTAGGAGCAGGAATTCAAACCTGTTTTGTGAGTAGCTCCATACACAAAGCTCCCCCTCCGAGAACATAACTGCAACGCGACAGACGTATCAATTAAACTGAACAACTATCATGGAAATTGTACAATATATCAGATACTAAACTGAATCCAACGCACTTGCAACAGTAATTATAAACTGCGTAATTATTGAAGACATTATATCTGTGGTCTTACAGTGTATATTATTCCTAAACAGTGACTCAGTGTTAACTATTAAGAAGGTTGAAAAAGGCTGCAGCACTAAAATATATTTGACACTTAATATTAAATAACACATTTTAGTGACTAGAACAGTAGTTTCACAGGCAGAGTAAGTAACATGTTTTTGCCCTGCACTGATGGAATGTTTATTAAGAACACAAAGAGTTCATTCTGCTTTCATGTGGACTAACTCAGACGTTGAGTTTCAGTTACAGAAAGGCGCTCACCCTCCAGATAGGACCGGAGACACGACCCGTACAAACGGAGGATCAAAGGGAAAGTTATCCTGCCATCAGAGAGACAAACCTTCAGCAAGCAGTTCTGCACAATCTCTCAATCAGAATATGAGGAAACAAGCCACTAACTTTATAAGAGAAGTTGAGCAGAATGTAGTCCATGCCCTCTTTCTCCTTTAGGACCTGCAGGTCACTGTGCAGCGGGCTGTCCGGGTCCACTCTTAAACACAACACAGGAATGAGGAACATTCATTATGCAGAATAAAACAACACACTCTCTGACACTGAGGTTATGCAACTGTACTCACGTCCTTATCTTGACATGCCATTCGTACAGGCTGTCATTGACTAATTCCACTGAATAGATACCTTCAACACACGGAATGAAACAGTAAACAGATGTGTGACACTCGCGGGACGTGAGACAGACTGAAATTTCATTCTTGTGATGCAACACAGTGAAGTTACCCGTCTTATAACTCTGTGATCTATAGATCTCCCTCAGTTCCTTCATGAGACGGTCAGAGGCCTGAACTGAACCAGAAACAGCCCCCTAAGAGACAACAACAGAGTTATGTTTAGCATTGATGTTACACAAAAACAGAATGCATGGTACCATTCATTTACATATAAAGACTGTTTATAAAACCAGTATAAAACTGGTTTTTTGGTAACATTTTAATGACATTTTATATGCATTTAAAACAAAATGTATCACTTTTACCAACAGTTATAGGTCATCACATGAACAGCCAGTACAGTAATGACATTTGAAAACACAAACTTGCTGTTCGGTGAGTCTGAGGTTAATTATTCCAGAAGCACTGACAGATTTACAGAGTTCATTCAGCGGGTTTATTCAGTGAAGGAGCGTTTGAGATGTACGAGTCAATAGCGTGCAAATTTATAGGAGCGATTTATTAAAACAGCTCGACTTACTGCTTACATTAGTTCAGGCGGAAACGCTGCTCTGAAATATTTTATGATTTCTCACAAAGAAACATTCATCAAGATCCAGTGAGATACATGAACGTCTGAATGAACTATGAAAATCACTTTACGAAATCTCCACCCCACCCAGAAAATGTAGAAAATGGACCTTACCGAATGCACACTTACGTTCAAGTGGTCCTGCCTCTGGTTCTTGCGGATCTTCTCCAGAATAGCCAAGTTCTCCTTCTCGATTCCATCATCCTCAGATTTCTTTCCATCCACTGGTTCCTCCTCCTTCATCTCATAGTGGTCCAGATCTATATCCTGCTGCCATCACAACAAACCAAAGGAAAGTGTTGGCTATCAGTTTGTCTTCTGATCATCACAGATAATCATTAAGAGCCCCTCAAGTTTAACACCTCTGCCATTTCCTCTTCCTCCTCCTCCTCTGAGGTCACGTCATCTGTTGTTCCATGCTGAGGAGAACAAAGTACACAAACAAAATGTTTGCACTGACTTACAGAACTTCAAAACAAGGATAAAGGAAGTGTTTTAGGACCACGCAGGTCTGTGCTGATTGGTCTGACCTTCCGGTCTTGGCTGATGGGTCCAGCAGGAAGTGGCTGGTCCAGCATCTCCACATCAGGATGCTGTGGCAGGTTATAGAGTCGACATAAATCACAGATCAGCCTTTTCAGCTGCTGCAGGAGCTGCGCGAGAAGAACTGTGTGATCAGAACTCAGAACCACAAGTGATCTGATCACAAAATGGTTTAGACCTCGTTTACACACAGATTCAGAGCTCAGTGGATAACTTAAACATTTAGAGCAGGTGTAAACATGTTTTTTGTGTCAATGAAACGTGTGCTTCTTAAAGACAGGAAACATTCTCTTACCAAAGTATTGCCTTTTCGAACCTCCTCCAATCGTTCGAGGACCTCGGTCAGACTGGGGTCATCAGAGTCAACAAACCATATTGGTGAAGTTAAAGGGTAAGACTCCTATGAAAACAACATTAGCATCTTATAACCGATTAACAAGAGTTCTTTAACTGGGTTACACGAGTCTGAGCTGATGTCTTCAGCCACATTAGCACTGCCCCAGCAATCCACCAGACTCTGTTGATGTACACGCTGAATTTTAAGCAGCTATTAGTGTTTAGTCTGAGTGAACAATCAGATGAGACCACAGCAAACTGTGATCATGTTTCAGTGATTCGTTCTATAGCTGGAAATCTGCTTCCATCATTATGCCCCAACGTCAGGGGTGATTCAGGACCAGAACTGTGAGGATGTTGCATCTGCTTGTCAAGATCACACATCAAGATATTGTCCAGTAAACTACATGAGCTAGTGTCACTGCAGGACAACAGTGCACGTCACAAAACTCTCTCGTCTTCATAAGCCTTCACATTCAACAGTTATCTCACACTCCAAAGAGTAAAACATGCATATTTTGTCTATTCATGATCAATTAAAACGTAGTTGTCTAAACAGCGTTAAGAAATGTGCCGGTATTGCTAAGGTTTGTTATATAACGTTTATTAAATTATGCACCACTGAAATCGCCAACAGAATAAATTTCAGTGGATATAATAAATAAAAAAAAAACTCGTCACAAAATTTCACATCTACGCATTTTATGCGACTTCACAGGCCTCGTGACATGAGAAACTTCAGTAACTCAGCTAACGTTAGCCTGACTTATTAGGGCTTTACACAAATAAAATAGATCAATTGTTTTATAAATCTCCCCAAATTATGCCCCGCAAGACAAGAACTCGGTTTGTACTACATGTTTCTCAGCTGGCTGAGGACGCAGCGCAGCTAAACTAACACCAGGCGAATCACTCGCTAACTTCAAAATATCCCCACCGACGCTAAATGAAACAGTCCATCTGGTTTATTTAACCATGTCATGTCTGAAATACACAAACCAGTCCCTGTATTAGCTAGCTGGTTTGCTTACCTTAGCTACCAGTGTTAAAACGTCGCTAACGTAGTTAACTTTGTTAGCGACGCAAGCTAGCGCAGCTTCATGCTAAGACTACTGACTGAAGTTGTGATTGTGACGTGACATTTAACGTGATAGTGGCTATTGATCCCCGTACACGTTTTAATCGGGTTATCGAGAACATCATCGGGTCCATTTGAAACCGTACACGGATTGCGGCCTACACACGGGCTGGCGGATCCTACCGTGATATTGCAGTGAATAATGAGCAGCTTCTCTCCCGTCACGTTAAACTGGCAGCTCAGTTCGTCAGGTTTCCAGTCTATTATTCTGAACCGCTCATGGTTTGGGTCAAAGATCGACTCCAGGAACTTCAGTTCGGCCTTCAGCCCGGACACCGACATCTTCCGCTCATCATCAGCAGCCAGACCGCGGGGGGAAGGGACGCGCGGAGCAGCGCGAGCGAGCGAGCGCGCGTGTGCGGAGCGGAGGCTGGAGGAGGAAACAATGACGAGGGCGGAGGAGAGAGGAGCACAGAAAACACGTCCACCCCGAATAATGGGAGAGAGAGCAGACAGTAAACTGGTGCTACTCACATGCATGTAGAACAACACATGCACGCGTAAATAACAACAACGACACGATGAGTAATCATAATCACTCATAATAACATATCTTTACTCTATTGCTATTTAATATGGCATAATGATTATAATATATGTTTTATTATGTATTGTGACCTGTTCTAAAAGTGGTGACGCTCTCTAAAATCAGATCAGCACCAGTTTACACCCGTTCACACGATGTGTGCTGAAATCTGTCAACTGCTGCATAGTTAAAGTGGTGTAAAATCTGATTTTAATGTGAACTACATAAACACTTCAACTAAAAAAACGAAATTACTGTAAAACTATAAACAGCTTTAAAATTAGTTAATGATTGCAGGTAGGGTTGTTACACAGACTGAAATGTCGTTTTCTGCTATTGACTAAAAACAATCAGAAAAATATGTTTAATTTAAAACAGACGTTTGCCAAAAGTGAATTTGTGAGCGTACTGTTGCTATTTGTCTCCATCTTTCGGTGAAATATTGTTTTCTGCATGTTATTATACAGACCTGCTGTTAAATTCTGCATATACATGTAGTGGACAGAGCGCTGTTACACAGGTTATTGATAAGTGGATGAGTTTTTAGATGGAGTTTTTAGTTCCTTGGGGTTAGGGTTAGGGCAATGTTATATTCAATGGGTAATAACTTGCGAAGCTGGACGACATTTGTACAGAGAGAAAAGCTGCAGAGAGCTCAGAAACGTTTTTTACTCGGAGGGAAAAAAAGTTTGTTCTCCTCCTGTGTCTGGTTCTTTGTTCCCGTTTATACCTGCTGATTATTTAGGCTGTGTGTAATTATAATTACTGGAGGTTGTGACTTACCCTAAACAGGATCAGACACGAACCTCAAACCCCTTCACCCCAAATGTACACAATCTCTAACAACTGCTGAGCGATGAACATGAATGTACGGTTGGTGAAGAGGAATATTTTGGCCCAGTTGTCAGTAACATTTAGGATTTTAGTCTGAATTATTAGGAAAGATGCTTTAGCCAGAAAAAATATATTCTTGCTATATATATCTTTTTATATGCGCAGGTGGATGTTTTAGATTGCACACAATAAATGTTTTAATCTGCACTGAAAGCTTTGAGTAATTAATTGTTACATTTATAATGTGCAAAATGATTCCCACTTTAAACTAATTGCTTTATACATAAAGTCACCATCATCACCTGGTCAGAGGTTTGATTCTGAAGGAACTGATAATAATAATAATAATAATATGTAAAGTAAAAAAAAACCTTCGCTGGAAATATAAAAGTCTTCATTTTGTGTCTTCATTGTTTTTGATTTGTCATGCAGTTTCTTGCATTAACAAGCGCGTTTGTGCAGCAGGGGGCAGTGTCAGCCAAACCGAATCTCAGCACGCGTCATGTGTTTATATTTCTCTCACGTTCTCCTTTAAACTAGGTCACAAACAGGCGCTCAACAACTAACACACACTTTCTGAACCCAGTGTCCCCAGAGTTCACCGTCACAGAAACATTAGCATTTAACTGCATTTGCATGTGTGCCTGTGTTAGCTGACACACTCCTCAGCACCATAGAAACGTGTGTGTGCAGTGTGTGTGTGTGTGTGTGTGCGGTCCTGAGGGATGCAGTTCTGTGCTGATGGGAAGGGTTGCTGGAATCAGCCCTGAGGTTTCCTAATAAAAACATTACTGAAGTATATGATAGAGCACAGACAACAGAGCTTATGTACATATGGGGACACATACAGCTAAATAAGAGAGGTGGCAGCTGCTGTCTGCAGTCTGTGATTTCATTCTGTTTCAGATGTAGATTATTAAGGGTGTTAGACAACTGACAGACACTCACACTTGGCTGACGGCTATCAGCAAACAGAACAGATACAGTATGTTGGAGCATGTGGTGAGTTCACAGAGTTTAGCTGACTGTGTGTTTGTGTGTTAGTGCTGATGACCTCACCATGACCTGTGGACTCTGGTTCTGGATGTATTCTGTTATGATGGGTTTCATACATTCCGTCAGACCACTAAATGCTAAAACACAGATGCATTCGCTTACGCACAGAGCTGAGTTGTCACATTTTCAGCAGCTACTTCCACTGACCTGCAATTGATCTTGGTGACCCATTGTGACCTTTTGCTTGCGGTGAATTGCCACCAGCCCTGACCTTTGACCTGTGGGACTGGTCAATTTTGTCACCAAAGGCTTACAGCACCTGCTGGCTTTGCACATATAGATTTTGAATAAAGACAACGCTCATTAACAACAAGGTTTAAAAGTCGGAATCCACATTTACAATCTGGAACTTTTTAAAACACTATGAAATAAGATGAATATTTAAATATGTGAGATTTTGTTCTGGTGCTCACTAACCGAATGAATAGAAACACATTGTGACAATAACCGTGTTACCTCTGTGGTTTTCATGCTGTTATTGTAGTAGACAATATGCTTGTGAGAACATTCTCTGTTCATACTGCAACAACATGAATCATCAGGTTCTGTACAAACATGCTCAAGTGGACTTTTGAACTCCACTGTATCTCATTTGAAAGCGCTCACAGAGTTAACTGGTTCAATGCGGTCATGTGCTTGTTTTGGAGCAGATGAGAAGTGACCGAATAGAACAACACTGGGGTACGAGGGAGGAACAGTGAGGGAGGAACACAGATGCTGGTCATGGGTTTGGAGTTCTGATGTGTGATACTGTCACAGAGACTCTGACAAAACAAACAGTGAGATAAATGAAATCAACTTTAACCTTTGATACTGTATGTACATACATGATAAGAACAGAACTGCTTGTGGTCCACATCCAGCGTGACATTCTACACTATTCTGTTACCTAAAGTGTTTTGTTAAACTTTAATTGTTCATTATTAAAGGCAGGGCATTGCTCTGAAGTACAGAAACATTTTGGTAACATTTCAGAGTTCTACATAATCAATGTGCATGTACTTCAAACTGGCCTGTTAAAATGTTTGCTTCATGGGTAGTTCCCTCTTTGATAACAATAACGTGTTAAGCACAACAAAACATGTTCAGGTCATGTTAATGATGAGAACTGTCAGCACACAGCAGCCCTTTACCACCAACAATTACAGGTAGTCTGGTTGTCTGTCTATGTACCTCTATTGTATTCTAAACCCATGTGACTTTTCCCTCAGTGGAGCATGAAAGGACTTCAAAGTTTAAAGAATAACAGAGTGAATAGAATGTCTAAGCTCTGTTTGGTCTATACAGGGACCAGAGACAGCTGTGGTCATTCACTTTCATTGTTTAAAAACGAGCTGCTAGGTAAAAAGCATTTTGCTTGTTTGGCACTAGAGTTTTCTTCTCCTCACTGACTTCTTATGTTTGTTTGTTCCCCCGTCACTGTGCTGGGACGTCTCCTGTGCAGTGAGTCTGAACAGATGGTCTC
>JAZGTJ010017930.1:0-11737 GCA_036877575.1 Botia almorhae
GCAGGTCTAAAACCTGACGTCATTACCAAACAGCTCTACAGAAACATTCGTGTCTGGCAGCAGTGATGTCATTTAATCACAAAGAACAGGAAGTGACCTCACACACTGACTCATCTGTCAGTCGATGCTGGTTGCAAAGATATAATGATGTCTCTGTTGCACTACAACCTTCTGCAATCAGCACTTTGAAATCAGCTCTACACCAAAATCTCACTTTCTGCTATTGACTCACAGAGATCCTGCCATCCTTGTCATTGACACGAACATTGTTCCTCTTCCAGGAGACGGTGGGCTCTGGGTGACCCCGGGGAGGAACGCACTCCATCACAGCGGGCTCTCCGGCTGCCACCACCACATCATTGGGAGGCTGGCGGAAATCATCTCTGAGAACTGTGGGAGATTGAGACAACTGTTAGATGTGTGTTGTTTAGTTTTCTCTTTAGTATTGTTTCATCTTCTCCCCTGTGTGAGGTGTTTGTTCACTGATCTTCATTGAGGAAAGAGGGAATTGTGAGTCAGAGATGAATGTGGATTTCTGCGTCTTACATTTTCCTTCTCAGTTGCCCTGAAATGTCCTGTGTTTCTCCCTGCATTTAATCCCACAGTTTATAAATAATAAAGTATTTTCGTAACAATACATTCACATTTAAATACCGCTGAATAATTCACCACAGAAAAGAGTCGTGACTCTGTTTCTTTGAAAGTCTCGCATGACAAAATCTGACCAGGGAGTTGATTGGTTAATTCTCCAGATGCCCAGTTTAACAATGGCTGTGTGTTGACCTTACCAAGCATCTGTGTTAATGGTAGACACAGTGAACTCGTCCCTATTCCTTTAACACTGAGATTTACTTGGCAGGGAATGCTACCCATAACTCCCTGGTGATGATTGACAGATTAAAAATGTGACCCCTGGCCTATGGCAGCAGCCCTAGGGGGCCTTTTTGAGTTTCCCCACATCAAAGGGTGAGCTCCTCCAGTGGTGCAGACTCTCACCAGCAGCTGGCACACAGACTCAAACATAAATGCCACTCATACTCTCGTCTGAGTGAAATGCACATGCGTTTCTGAGAAACCTGCACTGATGTCCACCAACTAATTATCTGCCTGACAGCTAGTCTATCTTTTCCTCTTATCTGTTAAACACTTTGTGGAAGGTTATTTTTTGATTAACTCTGCAATTATAAGGTATAATCTCACCCGTCACTGGCTGTAAAAGAAAACAGGCAGAATGTGAAGCTTGAAAATTAATCCAAATAAATAAATGTAACCATAGATTCATAATTATGATATGACCTCTAAGGCAGTTCTTCTGCATTACCAAGTCCTGGCCACACCATCCCTTGGCTGACCTTTCTAAATACAATGACTTGTGATAATTACTTATAAATATTCATCGAAATGTCATGTTATTGGTGATATCCAGAGAGAGTTTCATTCTCTTTGTTAGTTAAACTTACCCTCATCTCCTGTCTATGAATATTCATATCTTTCAAGCTGGTACAAATGGTGTGGGTCTGTCATTGAGCAGGAAGTGTCTCAGATCTCACATTAGGATTTGAAATGGTCGTCTGTCAGTCTGTGCACTCAGAGCCCCCCCCCACTCCGACCATGGCCAGCAGCAGCACCCCCACCCGACACAATCTGTTGCATTCCTGCTCACTCAAAACTTCTTTACAGTCATTTACAGTCATTTACCAGATAAATTAGACAGCTCAACCTTGTAGTGTGCAATCGTTGAAAAATGACGTATTTATTGGCTGTTGCCAACAGCAATATATAAAAAAATACTTCTATGCGATATTATATATATATAGAAGATACAGTATATTTAGGTATACATATATTTATTAATATTACCACAATATTGCAGTAAAAAACATTTTATAGTACATGAAGCACACACATCTTGTTATTATTAATAATCTTTATCAATGCTAATAATCTCAAAATATATCAACCTTACACTGGTCAATTACTAACCTGTAACCTACAATACATCATTTGTATTCATTTCCATTTTTAAATTGAGATTTTAAAAAAGTCCTAAAGCAAAAATAAGTTCCACAACTGATTTGACAATTAGTCAAAAATGATAAACAAAAAACAAGTAAATTTATCCCCCAAAGCCAAGATGTATTAAACAACTGACTATAAAATTATTCAATTGTCCGTTTCCCCTTTGCACGTAAAAGCTGCTGACTCCTTTGTGCTTAGCTGCCACTGCTAAATGAGTGCCACTCGTTCCCTTGGGCCATTTTCCATTAAAATGTATAAACAAAGCAGAGACCTCCATAGTGTATGGCCTCTAAAAGCATATCTAAGACAGAGATGGAGTGAGAGAGGGAGAGATTCCCAAAAAACATCTCGGCAAACGGTAAGCACAGTACAGCACAATCTGCTCTTCCGTCCAACCCATCTCACCTCCTAAACACCCTCCAGATCCAAATCAGATCAGACACACCCACTCTGGTAATGAGAACCAAGTTGGTGCCAAGGACGACTGGTGCCCCCTGCCAGAACTGTATAACCTCATTCATGTCATACATACACATATGCATGCATGAGCTTTTAAACTGGTAGTGGGCACACACGCCTCGTCCCCTGCAGTCCGCTGTGGTGGCCTGTCACCTCCCGAACGGTATGTAACTCGCAGGAGGCATACGCATAAACCAGGACAAGGGCAGCCTGTTCCCAAACAGCCCCCAGCATGTTGCATTTTTCAGGAGATGAGTCATGTGTAATTCATGAGGTCTGGTTAAGGAAAGAGAGGGGAAAATAGTGTCACCGTTTACCTAGAGCTGGCCGCCCCGCACAAAGCCCGTAAGTGCCTACAGCGGTACCACACGCCATGTGATGGGATGGAATGATACACGCTTTGGCTCCGACAATGTTCGTCCCTCTTGGCTGTCTGTGCAGGGCGCTTTTCTTTCTACTCTCGTCCTCTACGTTTTAGCATAAAGCAGGAAGAAGGAAATCAGCGTGATGTTTAGTCATCTTTGAAGTGACTGACGTGAGCTGAGAGACTCATTAGCTACAGCTGAAAGCTCGGCTGGGTCACATGACCGGCAGAAACATTATGGTCACTCTTTAATTCTGCTTGGCTACCTTCCACCCTGAGCAGACCTTGCAGAGCGGAATTATCATCCTTTACACATGCTGCTAAAGCCAATTACCTCAGCCGCTAAAATGATTTATGGTAATAATCAACCTGAATTAGGAGGAAATATGCCCCCTCAGATTTTTGAGAGAAGCGGACTTTTGATGCACTTTCCTTTATGATTAAATTTCATTATTATTAAAGGTAAAATGTGTTAGTCTAAAATGCTGTAGCAGAAATTGCCCATTTACATTTACATTTTGTCAGTCCAAGCAAGTGAGAAGTTGTGTAGGTCATTAAACTAAAAACTCTGCCACTTAAAACTCATGAAACTTTTTGCTTTAATGAAACACAAAAGAGATTATTATTAAAATGTCTTTTCTGAGCATGTGAGTGTCTGATGATCACTGGCTGTCAAGGTCAGCTGCAAGTTTGCTTTGTTTTTTATTTCCAAAAAACATTTCATGAGTATTTTGTATTTGAGCATTTAGTATCCAGGTCCGCTAGCACGCTAAACAAAAATTCTACCAAAACACTAACATGTTTTACAATTACACTACAAAGTACTGAGTTGTCAAAAAGCCTAGTTTTCTTTTTGGCCATCTTAGACACAAATATGCTGACTAGGTAGGTTGCTCACTAGCCTTTGAAACCCAGCCACTGTTTATGTTAATCACTTAATTTAGTCCAGTAATGTGGACTTAACACACTATGAGTTTGACCATAAGGCTGTTAGCCAGCCCATGTTGTTGATAGCACACGAAACCCCTGGGACAAATGTGACCCTGACCTACTCGGTCCTGTACCTGAATTTGGCGCATTAATATCCAAATACGCTCACTGCTGTTCCAGTAATTCAGCGGCATGCTTTTGACTTATGGGAATGAAAGGAAATTTCCCAAGCTGAATCTCACCCCGGTCGATCTCATTTTAAAAAGCCAGAGGTCTTTCTTCTCCGCCCCCCTAAAGAGATCATGGGATGATTGTAAATGACAAGCCTGTTGGGACGTGCATTATTAATAGCCCACCACTGACTCACCACACACTCATTCTCCTTACTTACACATGACGGCTCATCTGCATCGCCCTCCATGAAGACCCGAGACACATCTGACCATTGGTGACTCAGATGTTGATCTTATAAGGACAATCATTCTAACCTGAAGAATTGGTTGTGGTTTTGACAAGTGGCCATCTGTCGACGTGTGTGTGTGTTTGAGTGGGCGGAGACTTGTGAAATGTTGCAGGCTAACTAAAACGTGGGGGCGCTTTTACAAGTTTAGCCTGATTAGGTGCGTACATGCAATTACATGAGAAATTATGTTAGCCCCTAACATGGAATTATACAGCGACTCATGTACATGCATGTTGCGCGAGGACCGGCGTTCTGACACGTGGCTGGGTGTGTGTGCAGACGACGGAGGATGTTGTTATTGTTCATTTAAGAGGCGCATAAATAAATCCATCCCAAAGGTGGGTTAATCCCCGCTCTGTCGTTCCTCATGTAGGGACTAGGCAAATCGACCCTCACCCACACAGAGACACCAGGACTGTGTTAATCCACAGACTGCTTGTGTTTACTTCCTTTCAGACAGATAACACTCTCCTCTGCATTCCTTTTCTTTCTGTAACCAACACAAATTTTGCCCTTATCGTTTCTGGTCTTCCATACGCTCCTTTGAACATTAAACTTGACATGACAAGTCAGAAAATGTGTCAAATTAAAATTTTATTGCGCACGGACTAAAAAATGAACACACGCATGTAATATGCAAAGAGCATGAAAGATAGGTTAGATGAAAAGTGAGTGAGTTCTGTTCAACAACATTGTGCATGCAAGAAATCCCATAACAGCCCTTCAGTGGGTTTAGATAAGAGCGCATAGAGAAAGTAGTATTAAGGGAAACTGCCACCAAAACACCATTACTTTATAATCCTGCACTGAGAAAGAGAGGGACAGCTGGGTGTAGAGCTTTTAAGCAAGTTTTATTTTTTATTTGTCCTATTTTATCTTAATCTGGGCTCAGGGAACGACGCACTGTGCACCCCCCTCCAGACTGACTGCCACATTCAATGCTTTGAAATAGATACAGCTTTTCTTTTACATAAAAGCTTCAACACAAAGCTGCTATTTTCAGAGAATACGTGAATGGATTGGTTTTCAAGCCCAGAGATAAATATCTGCTGTTTGCCAAAAAATAACTAGTTGCTTTTGCCATTTGTCATTCTGCCATTATTACAAGTGTCAGATGAAGCAGTCGTCCTTTGGCATACATATGTTGTTTGGATAATACTGTAACCCTCTATGTACTGTGATTTAGCTTTGCATGGATTAATACATTACTGTAAGAGCCAGATTTAACCTGTTTTATTTGCCGGTGAAACAACACTGGCTGGTCACAGAATGCAGGTCCTTTGTTTGGAATTATTTATAACAGTGTACGAATTGAGGAGAGGAATAACATAAATATATCACCTGGGAGGATCCATTTTGTTTCATTGATTATGTCATTGAAAACAGATGCAAAGTCTGTCTCATAATTGTCCCCGTTTTCATTTTTGCTTCATCTATTTTTCACTGTGTTTTTTTAACACGCCCATTTAGAAATGGTCATTTTTTGACAGCAGAGACAGAAAGCAAAAGTGGAACCTAACACACACATTTATGACTAAATACTTAAAAGGACTATAATGTTTTTGTGTTAATTTTGTGTGAAGCAGTTGCATTTACTGATACATATTAACAGGTATTTTTTATAGTCGATTACATTACCAGTACATTGTACAGTACAGTACATGATTAAATTGTAAAAGCTGCTACAGAAAAGTTCAGCACTGCTTTAAGGTCACTTCCATAGTCAGTGGAACCGCAAAACCAAATGTAACCAAATAAGATCTCGCTTTTGCTAATGCATCTACTGGCACAGAATTGCAGTCTTGGATGATTTATTTAAAAAAAGCATAAGTTCAGATATTTAATGTGGGAATTGAACCCATGCATTAGGAACTACACCCACATCTGACCTGAGGACACGCTGCATATTTCAAATGGTATATAAGAACATGCTAACAATTAAGAAAGCGTGAGTTTTTAAATGTAAAGCCTTAATGGCTTATAATGCATTTGAGCTATGTGTTTATATCATCCTACAGAAACATTTGATGCATTTTAATGCAGTTTCAAGGTCATGAGTTTTATGATACATCCCCAAACTGAAGCAAACATCCCCATACTGTATGCTTTGACAACACCAACACTAATTAAAATCTTTCAACTAGAAGTACAGTTGAACAACGCTTTAAACACAAACAAATGTTTGTGCCTTTCTGCAGAACAAATCTGAGAATAATGACACATACAGCTGTGAACATTATTATTCTGTTCACAGTTACTTTGTTTGTCAAAAACATTGAAGACGTGGGCACAGGTCAAAGCGCTAATCGTTATATAACTCATCTCTCTAAAAATTCTCTCTGCAGGACATTGGTGACTCTAATAGAACAACTAATCACGTGTTCACCAAACCGAGAGACACAAATGATTCACCAACAAACACACACGAAGAGTCCTGTAAGATCAGCTATCCAACAGATGGGCTTCGTAGCATCAGAGTCCTACAACATTGTTCACTTATCACAAACAAGTTGATCCCATGTACAATAATTTTTTTCCATGTCAATCCGCTTGCTATAATCTGAGATTCAGGATGTTTTTTCAATAATATAAACCGTTCTTTGTGGGAGGGTGGAGCAGTGGGACGATTGGCCCCTCCCACTCCTGCCCTCACCTGTTGTACCCCTCAGGATCCTCCATCTTCATGAACCACCCGCTCTTCCCTTATGCCACGGCCTCGCTGGCAATTGTCCAACTGTAATTAGCACATTAATCACTGCTGAGGAGAGGATACAGCCGGCGGCGAGTCGGGTCTCTAGGTGTATGACCTCCGGCTTATCCCCTCATCTTCTACAAGGACGAATACTTAATACAGCAGCACTGTGCAGTAAGAGCCAATATCCAGCCCAGTCTGGATGCAGGAGTGCTGAGTTTGGTTCTTATGTGCTCTCGAGTGCTAAAACAATTCTATTTTCTTCCCTGCAGTAGCTGTCTATTATAAATCATCTTCTGTGTTGAAGGCTTGCTCAAAGGCCATACTGTAAAGTTCTGGGCAGTAATTACGACTTGAGGTCAATGGCCACATACTACAGCATCATTCAACAAAATTCGATTACATTCTAAATCTAGTTTTTGAATCAGCAGTGAAACATAACAGCATTATTTTATAACAGGATTATGCTGTTGCTTTAAAAACAGCCGCTGTAACAGTCATCTAGTATTTTCCTCCACGCTATTTATAGCAGCCCTAAAAAGCGAATCTATTTGAGAGTTTAAGTATTCAGCATACAGGATTAGATGTACCACTGAGAGCATGATTGTGAATAATTTTCACCCAGCTGGTTCTGTTACGGTCTAGGACAGTAAGCAAAGTCTTCAATGGCTGGAAGGAATCAGTTCTCACTTACCGTTAAGGTTGTCTATTTTAAGATCTTATTTCATTTCAACCGGGGGAAATACTTTTAATCATTTCCTTCAGCAAGTTGGAAAATGTATCAAATGGACTTGATATGACCTAGAACCTCTAACATATATTTATTAAGTCAGCCTAACCTTCATCTCAAAGCTCCAGACGTCCTACCATAACACAAAACTTCTCATTAGGCTTCTGGTAATAAAACAAGATGCTCCGATTTACTTAAGTGTATCTTAATTGTTGTGGTTTGTATAAAAGACAACAAGGAAAACAGGCAACATAAAAAATTGCCATTTTGAGATTTTAATGAGGAAACTTTGGGGATTCTAATTAGTTGCATTCCTTTTCTAATCAACAAACTTGCTAATCCAGTTTCTTCTGTCAGACGTGCTGGATCTGGAGTCACTCCGGTGCCAGAAAGATGGATTATGGTTGAGCCAAAGGCCCAGAGCACAGCCGCACAGCAGGAGGACACAATCACAGGCCCGTATTATAGCGGACAAAAACACACTAGCAGTCTGCCATGAAAGAAATCAGCAAACAAAACCTAAGGCTACGTCTGAGAGGGATAAATTACATTTATTTCAGCGGTTATGTTCCGTCCAGATATAACAGACATGGTGGAATTTGTCAAAATTGACTTACTGGCTACTTCCAGCGAGGCATTTCTGCTAACAGCCTCTCCTAGGTAATTGCGGGCGACACAAGTGTAAACACCCTCGTCTGGTTTGCTGCGGCGTCCGTGAACGATACGCAGGAAAAATAGGGAGCCGCTGGGCAGCAGCATGCGATGGGAGCGAGGGTCGTCCTTATTGGTCTCAACGTGCTCGCCATCTTTGTACCACTCCACCGTGGGCGTGGGGCGACCCTCTGCCTTGCAGTTCAGGGTGGCCGGCTCACCCTTTGACACAATCAGATCAGATGGGTCCTCCACTATCCGGGGTGGAAAATCCTCCAGGCGTGAACGAGACCCTGTGTGGAAATGGTGAGATTTAAAACACAAAAAATTAAATAATTAATATCTTATTCAAAAATCATAATCTATGTAAACCATAATCTTTACATTACCTAAAGATTATGGTTTACAAAATACTTTCTCCTTTACCTGCTTTGTTTATGCAACTGTACTCACCTATACAACTAAACTGTGCGTAAGCCATAAAGTGTTTGATTTCTTGAGTTACTTGCATTGTCTTGCAATTTATTAGTACATGATTTGTGCTTTTTAACTACACAACATTGTTAACTACACAACACTGCTTAGGTCAGGAACATGGAAGGGAAAAACCCAGTTGTAGACAGCTTTCAAAAAACTTAACTTTATTCAAACAATAAACCCATGAGAAAAACAAAAAAAACAAACCAGACTATAAATACTCAAAAGCAAGAAAACCAAAAACAAGATTTCAGAAAACAAACTCAATATAAACAAGACTAGATATATTTATACTAGAGATCTTGAAAAAAACACTTGACACAAGACAGACTTCTAAAGACAAGCACCACTTTTGGTACAAGAAACAATACACCAGCACAAGACAGCAAACACAAGAGCATTAAATAGGAGAGCAACCAAAGCAGGTAATGAGGGCACATAGGTGAGGGGAATGAACTAATAATGGGATGATAAACGAGGAAACAAGAGGACGGGGTCAAGGCACATGATAGGAGAGCACATGGCACATGTAAACAAACAATGGCCATGTGCTTCCACAGATGCCAAAGACACAGAGCATGTGTCAGGAGTCTAGATCCTGACTCCAAGAAACAAGAACCATAACTAGGATTGAGTCAGGATCCAAACATCATGCTCTGACACAGAACACAGAGGTTGTCAGGATCCTGGCAAGAGAATCTAGGAAAAACTCAAGTCAAGAAGCCAGTACCCTGACAGCTTAATTTAAATACTTCCATATAATCATTTAATTTGTCTTATTTGCACCTTACCAATAGCTTTATGATGTAAAAGCACAGTATAGAGCTTTAATTGATGGATGAGTCACACAGTTAAACCGTTACAGTTAAACCGTTACAGTTAAACCGTTACAGTTAAACCGTTACAATTAAACAGTTACAAACGCTACAATTAAAAGGCACAGATACTGTTAATAGAGTTTATTGAACCCATATTGAACCCAGAACATTCATCTACATCTGCTGTGCATACCTTTATCAACATAAACTACTTTCCATTTTAACTCTTAAAGCCTTAAGAAGCCTTAAACTGTAAAGCCTTAACCAAAGTTTGCTCCAGGTAGACTGAATCTCTGTACACTATACTAGTTTAATATTAGATAGATTACTACTTACCAGCTTGCTAACCTTCATTACTTATTACAGATGCATGTGTTAAATAAATTTGATCACATCTGATTCATTTCTTCATAATTATAAACCATTTAGCTTCATTTGCTTGAATTTATTTCAGTATATTTAGCACAAACAAAGTTTGTCTGCCTGAAGCTACAAGCATTTACAGTTCAACGAAACCACTTGAGATTTTCAAATAAAAATCAAACTATTCATTTCCTTATATAGTTAGTTGGTTAAATAAACACAATGAAAGTGTAATAAAACTACACTTACAGGGCTGCCTGCTGAGAAAAAAACACCATTCAAGCACACAATACTGTGAAACTACAGTATACTCTCAGCAAGCATCAGTCAAAAGAGGAAATGAGGGGCGAGAGGCTTCTAATGGCCAGAGGGGGAGAGAGAGCTGAGGATGGACCTCTCAAAGGCTGATGACTAAGCATCTTTTGAGCTTTCAGGCCCGAGAGCCAGACGGAACCAGTGAGAAGTTAAAAGAAGCTGACATTAAGGCTGAGTCTAGCACGGCTGCTGCTGGTGAATGAGCCTCTGATCCTCACAGGCCATTAGTGCTGAATTCCGCTCTAGTCAGGTCTATGGAACTAACACAGAAGGTTTCCGCTTTGTACGATGGGGCTTTTAAAAGACGAACATATACGATACGAGGCACGGCGGTACCTGTATGTTGGGTTTTACATGATGATAAAAGGGTATGAAACTTCCGTGCGGCATGTGCAGATTAGATAATAGCCCGTATGATTTTTGTGAGAAAAGCTTAATTTGTCCTAAAGCACTTCGGTGGAGGAAAACAGCCCTTTGGAGAGTAAAAGGTGTTTTTTTTTGGGGAAATGAAATCCAATGGCCTTCCTAATGAGTTTCATAAAAACTCAGTCGTGAACAAAATAGTTCATCAGCCTCATGCTGCATATTACGCTCGACATAAGTATGTTTCTATCCGTTTACAACATTCCGGATTATACCTCTCCGCTACTCAAAGGCATCATTAGTTTTCAAGTTATGGCAAGTTAATTAGTCCTTGTGAGAGACTGAAGAGAGGGAATAAAAACCAGTGCTTTCCATTCCCATCACAGATGAGACAAGGCAGCTATGGTGCTATAAAAGGATCCTTATGTCAGAGAATTGGTTGTCATTGCTTTCGTTAAAGTATTAGTATACATCCATACGTTCATATACCGTAACATTTAATGCAAAGATCCCACAGGCCATAAAAGGTACCATATGGCCATATGTTAAACAATTCTCTCTAATGCTCTTTTAAGCAGTCATGTGTTATTAAATATTTGCGTGGTTAATTCACATGAGAAATATGTGAGAGATTTTAATTCTCACACTATCTCTTAGTGGCAGATTCCCTCACTGCTTGGGAAAAAAAGTGCTTTTTTTCTGGGTTTCGGATGTATTAAGCATTTTACTGCATTGAGATTTCACACACACTCTGTGCATCACCTTGATCAGACTCAAGACATATTCCTGAATACATGGGAACTTTGACATGTCAGACTGGAGAAAACCTGTGAGAGATGAATATTCAGGGGCAATGAATACTCAGGGGGTAACAGCAAAGACAGAGTGTCTTTATAGGGAAGATAAAGGGATTAAACATTTTCTGATTGCCTGCTAATCAGGTTTGTTTCATTTATTAATTTAAAGCTGAAAGAATCTGTCTCCAAAATAAATCAATTTATTTCATTAAAATAATAATCAAGTGTTATGATGTGGTATGACAGATACTGACAGCAATAAAAGACACAAGACCATAACAAACAAATTTAAATAC
>JAZGTJ010017931.1:0-11736 GCA_036877575.1 Botia almorhae
ATGTATATATCAGCCCAAAGATTATAACTGAGCAGCCGGTTCGACAAGTATTGTCAGATCTCCGGCAAACACACAACTTTCGTTCATGTGTCTTTTGCGGGATTTAAAAGTGATGACTGTGTCAGATTTCCATGTGACATCACGTTTGCTACAACTGTCAGATTTAGGACCTTTGCGGGATGACGGATAAAGAGTAAACGAGTGTGAAGGAAAATGAGTGACAGCCGCAGATCCGCTGCTGTGGGCACAGTGTGCGGACGAGAGTGTTTACTTAGCAGCACAGCAGCAAACTAAGCGAAAGCGAAAGAGAGAGAAAGAGTTCAAGCGAAGACCGGCTGCACAAATGAAATATTCTGTATGTTACAGAGAACAAGCAACACAAACAGCATAAGCTGTAGTGATGAAAAGGGCTGTATATAGCATCTGCTGGAGAGAACGAGAAACAGAGAGATCGAGAATAACGCAGTACAAAACCAAAGCAGGGTTCACTGAGTGCAGTAGGTGAGAAAGATTGAGTATACTTTCTTCTCTCTCTCTTTCTCTCTTTCTCACTCTCTCTCTCTTTCTGTAAATCAAGTCTTGTGTAGCCCATCCATTATTTGCGGTTTGGATCTTCACCAGTAATTTCCCGTGCAGAATTTCTCATTTAAATCTTCACCATTGTCCAAGAAACATTAAACAGAAAAATGTAAAACACAAAAGAGTGAAGGTGATGTTTCAAGGACGTTAAATAAACTCGGTTGTTTATTGTTTATCTTTTATTCCTACGATTAAAAGAACTTTCTTAATTCACCTTTGATGTCATGCAAAGTTGTGACCTTGTCTTTCAAAGTTTCCTGGTTTTGGAGCCTTTCCTCTGTTTTCTGTTGTCAAGGGCAATCAGAGCTTTGTGCCAGCACCTGTGGTGATGGGGCGCTTAACTGTGAAAACATTTAATACGGAGAACCAATCAGACAGGACAAGCACTCCTGGCTATTGGCTTTTAATCCTATAGCCTCCTTTTTCTCTTTCTTTTCTCTGTAACTCACTTCCAGTTTTTTTATGTTGTGTTTTTGTTTAGGCAGTGCCAGTATTCATCATATTACACATCAGCTGTGTAATATTTGACATATTTTGTTGTGTGTTTTACATTTATGCATTTGGCAGTGACTTACAATACATTCAAGTTATACATTTTGTCAGTGTGTGTGCTGCCTGGGATTCGAACCCGCAACCTTTTGCATTGCTAACATGATGCTCCACCAATTGAGCTACAGCTGGTAGAGCATTAACGTGTTATGGATTCCCCATTTTATGGGGACTGTTTATAATTCCCATTCTAGCAGATTATAGTAAATTGCACAGTTTAGTGAAATTACTTTTAGAAGTACTATATTATTATTTGAATTCGTTTCATATTACTGGAGTTATATTGTTCATTCAGTAATATGCATTACCTTTCTGTTTATTTAGCACATTTTCTGACAAATGTAAACAAATTTTGACAATTTAAAGCGTCTCCCCTCACCGTAACATTATCCTGTAAGCCTTGGCAGTGCATGTGATTTTTTTTTTAAGCATTTTTAATGCAGAAATTATGCAGGTGGTGTTATTTGTTTAAATATGTAAATATGTATTTTACATATTTTTAATATATGCAAAAATATTACTTTTTTGACTAATACATTAACAAAACATGTTTTGTTAACGCTCGTCAAGATTATACTATGAAAGTGGAAGTGGAAAGATTAGAGGCCATTTATAATTGAATTTATACATATATCGCTTTCCTACAAAAAAAACTGTTCATCTCGTCTCTAGTAACAGAATACAATATCTGCTTGTAAATGTAGCTTTGTAGACTCGACTTGTTGCTTCTTAACACAAAATGTTTAAAGCTCTTGTTGTTTGTAAATTGCTTCGGATAAAACTGACAGCAATTAGTTCCGGTGGCAGAAGCATCTACACGCGACTGTTTCGCTTTCTCTACCTGTTGCTCAATCAGATTTCTAAAATCAGATGTCTGTTTTTGTTTGGCGGTCTTTAAATCTCTGACAGACAGTTTCACAAGAACATTTCACTTTTTTCCTTTCAGAGTTTTTTTGTTGTTGTCACTAAACTGTAATTAAAGGGCAATTTGCTTTTCGGTTCCTCTCGCAATTAAATCCGTAACTCTTCAAGTCAGAATGTCAAAAAAGAGGAACACAATATGAAATTAATTATTTGCTTATTGCTGCGTACAACGAGCTTTAATGTCAGCGCAGGACGTGATGTGTACGCTATTTTAAAAAAAAACATGCGCCTTCATCTTGCAGAAGTTATTTTGTAGCATTTTTTAAACAGGCTGTTCCCAGCTCAGCCGATCCGAACATTTCTCTGACATGCCTTGCGATTGTCTTCAATAGAAACATAATCGTGCAGTATAGTTGTGTTAATGTAGCTGTATTGGGGGGGGGGTCGTATTTGTCACACAGTGAAATGCTGTTCTCTGTGCAGCTCTGTGCAGCTGACAGTTGTTTTTGAAGAATGCTAAGTTGCTTGGTTTGCAATGATGTGTAATTTCTCCGCTGTTCTTTAAGGGTCTGGTTAGGAGCTGCCAGATCTTGGAAAGCGTGCGTTGCTGATGTCAGAAAAAATCCTGTTTTCATTACTCACACACTCAAACTGAGGGTGTGCTGAAGGGTTCGATAAGTGCCGCTTCATCTTTGTTATGAACGGCTTTTATCGCAGGGCTGAGAAACATGAGAGATATGAGGAGGGGTATAAAGTGAGACAGCATGAATAAAGAAGCAGGAATGAGGGTGGAGGGGGAGCGGGTGTGGGCGCTGGTGGCAGTAAATATAGGAGGGAAACTGACAGAGCGAGCACAGGTGATGTAAGTAAGGAAGTTAGGATTGGTGTTGGCCAAGATGAGCTGCTGAAAGACTCCCAAGCTCTTCTACACTCGGTTGAAGAACTTTGGATAATGAGCAGACCGGGTCATGGAAGAGGTTGAGGAAAGTCCAACCTGGCAGGTCATCTCACCTTCTCCTTATCAAGTCAAACTAATGATCGCTGATGTAATCAAATGAGATGTTTTTTGATAGAGCAAACACACCATCTTCCAGCTAACAGGGAACATTCTCAGAATGTTATTAAATACGTTCTTGCAGTAACATCAGTGGAGCTTTCTTTAGTGTTTTCACTATACTTTGATATCATATATATGAATTTCATTATGTAGTTAGTGAAATGGACGTTTAAATAGTGTTTAAAATGTTTAAATAGCGTTCTTAAAAAAATAGACGTTTTGAATGTTCCTAGGACTTTTAAAATAACTTTCTAATGTTTTTGTTACTTAGTGGAAATATTAGGGAAACATTTTTACAACCTAAAAATTGGTAGTTGGGTCACTTCCTCTCTGTTAATGGTGATGGAGGTAGGACGGTGGAACAGTGAAGGTCAGGGTGGGGGGGGGATGTTTGGGGACAGAGGTCAGAGGGTATAAAGATGAGCATAGAAGGTAAAATACTATTAAACCTAAGCAGAGAATCTAGGGGAGTGACCTAGGTGAGAATACAGTGTGTGAGTGACATATAATGAAAAGTTGAACCGCCACAGAGATGGCATACCAAATCACCTCACCCTGGGAGAGCGAAGCCACAGAAAGAGAGAGAGGGAGAGAGAGACAGAGAACGTGGTTGCCACGGGGCTGAGTGACAGAAATTAATAATTAGTGACAATGATTGACAGCGCACTCTCCATCTGCGGCCCGCCGCCGCCTCCGAGCGCTTGCCTCCACCGGCGACCGCGGGCACAATGAGCTCCAGCGGGATTCTGAGAGGCACTGATGATTGACAGCTGCCTCCTGGAGAGATGGGGACAGACAGTGTGCAGGGGTGACGTGGAGGAGGAGGAGGAGAAGTTTGGGAGGCGTGCAGAAATGTGTAGAGAGGAGAGTCTGTGGTTTGGTCATGATGGAAGTGGAGAAACGTTACCTCAGTTTCGGTCTGACTCGACCCACCTCCCTTTATACAAAACACATGCTCTTCCTCCAGGGAGGGGTGAGAGCGACAGGAGAGAGAAAGGGAGATCAGAAAGATATTTGTGTATCAATGGTCATTGATAATTAGCCAGCTGTGTGATTCTGTGTCCTCTCTTTTGACGGATTGTCTCTTACAGAGCTCTCTTCTGTCTCATTATCAGGTATTATTGTGCAATTATTTAGCCTCCAGCTTTCCTGGTAATTGTACAAAATGAGAGGGAGTAAAACAAGCTTTTATTACAGATATTTACACTGTTTCTTATTCATATGAACATGATGTAGTTATGATGTAGATATAAGCATAGAACTTTCTGTCTGTCTTTCTGTCTTTCTTTCTTTCTTTCTTTCTTTCTGTCTTTCTTTCTGTCTTGCTGTCTTTCTGTCTTTCTGTCTTTTTTCTTTGTACCTTATTATATCGTGCTTAAACCCAACAGTGCCAGGTGTTGCTTTCACATTTTGTACCTGAATGTCAGTTTCAGTGGAGCTCTATCTGTTCTGACATAATCGTCCAGAAGTTTCCTTCCGCACATCAATTCAAATCAGAAGACAAACTGAACGATGAACTCTGACCTGTTGCGCCCTAATGAGGGCATACAGGTATCTCTGGCCCCTGAAGGGGGTGTTCTCCAGAGGTCTGGCGTGTAGGGAGAGAATAGCCCAGTGGAATTTATCGCATGCCATGCGTGCTTTAGCCTGCTTTGACATGAGCTGCTCTAATACATTCCAGCACAACCTCAGGAAAGAGCTCTCTAAGGTTTACACAAAAACACACACACACACACATGCACACTTGACCTCAGGGGAACAAAACCGAATTGCACAGCAGAGATTTTCCTGCTGGGAAACGATTCATATCAGTGAACATTATTGATTTTTCCAAAACAGACAATTTTTTTCCCTTCTGCCTTTGTTGTGTCTCTTTCTGTTTCTTTCACAGCAGGTTACGCATCGGGTGTTCTCAGCTGTCAGATGTAGGGAACACCTGTCCATTGCACGATTATCTCTGTGTTTCCTTGTTCTAAAAGTCACACAGTGGTAAAAAATGGACTTTTTATTTTTTTTATTTACACGTTAATTGTCAGATGGAAGAGAAGTTTCAACATTTCACCTGATCCTGGTTTGTATTATTTGTGGAATTTTGCTTTAAGTTAAAAGACATGATCATAGAAAAACTCTTTTAAACTTCTGAATAGTTTCTATATGTTAATATATAATATTATATAGTTAATATTCTATATGTTCTTATATACATGACGTGTGTGTGTGAGTGTGTGTGTATGTAGCGTATAGTAACTATATATATTATATAGGAACATATAGAATATTAACTATACAATATTATATATTAACGTATAGAATATACAATATTTTTATATATTTTTTTTTACCATGGCTACTTTTAATTTGCATACTTCATGTGTTTTTGAGTGAAATTATAAAATACCTATATATTCATTTCCATATATTATAATTTTACTTGTAATTTTTGTCCGAATTGTTTGCTGAGTCTGCAGCTTTAGCCTCAGAATCGAATTTTCAATTTTGAACTAAGTCAAAGTGTGAATGATTAAATGGTTTATTATAGTGGATCAGTTAGTCAATTACAGGGAATGCTAAAGTTTTTAACATCACCTTTAACCCGAGCTTTTGTTTTTTAGCAGTAGTCCTATTGAGGTAGAAGTTTGCAGAACCTTCTCCTGCTTCTGCTCTGCTTGCTTGTTCTACATTCACACCTGAGTCATGTAACTTTCAAGAGACTCTGTTGTTCTCTGTTCTTATTTGCATTTTGTCTTTCTATCTGTTTTCATTACTCTCCTTCCCTCTCTCTCTCTCTCTCTCTCCCCTGGACGTTATCACCCCTCACCTCTAGAAAGCACACACACACTTGCATACAGAGTCCGGCGCACATGTGAGCTGACAGCTGGGTTCCGCAGGGCCCAGCAGGTGCAGTGACGAGGCCTCAGAGGCCCCTGACTCACAGAGCCAGTGTGTGTGTGTGTGTGTGTGTGTGTGTGTGTCTGTGTTCCCACCCTGGAAGAGTTTACTCGACTGTTAGAGCCAAACCCAAAAACTGATTTTACCTAAAATGCTTTTGTCTGTTAAAGTCCTAAAGAAATTTAAATTTTAGTTTAAAAAAAAAAGCACCAAATCCACAAATTTAATTTTTTCATGTGTTTGACAGACGCTTCTATCCAAAGTGACTTACAGTCCATTTAGGTTATACATTTTATCACTACATGTATTTCCTTGGACATCGAACACTGCTAATACAATGCACAACCAACTGAGCTACAGGAACAATTTTGTAGTTTCTTAACGACACTGTATGCACTACACCCAGAAGGGGGATAAAACGTGTAAAAAGTTTTCTTCATTGTTCCCCTTGACATTTCAACTTTCTTGTATAACTTTTACAGACTCTCAAAAGTAGATATTAGTCGATAGTTAAATTCTTATCTATGGAAAGAGGATGCTTAATTACCCTTGATCTTGCTTTGGTGCTCTCTCTCTCTGTCACTCTGGAACACAGGTGATATTGGTCAGTGTGGAATGTGTGGGCACCACGCACACACACACACACACACACACACACACACACACCAGGCTCACCAGCTGCCTGTTTGGTCTGCGTCACCTTTTGTCAAACTNACACACACACACACACACACACACACACACACACACACACACACACACACACACACCAGGCTCACCAGCTGCCTGTTTGGTCTGCGTCACCTTTTGTCAAACTGATGTTAATTAAGCTCCGTCAACGACACACACACACATACACACACATGCACTCTCACCGGGGCACCTTTTAATGAGTCATATAATAGTTATACACACCAAACCCATGTGCTTGTTTTATTCCTTGATATGCCTGTGTGTGTTGTGGGGGTTTACTTAACTGTACATTGTATATACTTAACTGTACAAATTTGTACCCAAAACTAAGCAACACCTGACAAATCTCAGCCAAAACTTTTGGGGACATCTTCATTTATAAAAACTTTTACATTTATAAAAAAATTATAAAAAGCTGAAAAATATAGTACATAAAGTTTTTTTTAATTGCAAAATGCAGAAAGTTTTCTGTTAGGGTTAGAGTGTGGATTAGGGTTAGATTATATTGTTTATATCTAGCTGTGTATAAAACAATAGAATGGAATATCCCTATTTAGATAGATAAGTAAATGTGTGTGTGTTTTCAGAAGAAGAGGAAGGATGAGGAAGAGGATGAGGGTTTGGAGAAACGAAGGGGTTAAGATCAGCTGATGAGAGATTTTTATGGTAAATATGTGGTATATTCTCTCTCTCTCTCTCTCTCTCTCTCTCTCTCTCTCTCTGTTTTCTCACTGTTTTTGCATCCAGCTGAGATGTGACTCTCCCTTTTCAGCGAGATGAAAGACGCCCGGCACGGGGCTCCCAAACAAAAGTGCCGGCAATCACAAACAAACCTTCAAATGAAGAACATCAAAGCCGCTGCCCCAATTGTTAGCCTCTCGTGTCCGCAGAAAATTGGCTCATTAAGGCCAAAAAATGACATTGTTTACATTAACCGAGGCCCGTTGATTAGATGCAACCGTGTTTGTTTCTGTTTACTGTTGCCGTTACCAACAGGCCACTTCAGTTTGCCGCCCGCACAAACGTTCCTTTGAAGGCTTTCTCTTCACTGATTAAAAGAGAAAGAATGGCCAAACAAAACAAGAAAGCGAGGGAGAAATAGATAAACACGATCACAATTGCAAACACACAGAGAAGGACATGATAGGTCCATTCGCTCAGTTTCTCTATTCTGCCATCGGTTTTCCCTCTTTAGGACTAATTAGGCTGCCGGCGGAAAGAGAGGCGATTCAAGAGGACAGTTGGGGCTGTGATGGATCTGTTTGTGTGGTAATTGCGCTGATAAAGAGAGAAGTGTTTTTTGAAGGAAGGAAAAGGAAAGAACCATAGTGGGGAGTGGGAGGTGTGGGGAGGGTGCTGGTCCAGGTTCATCTTTTAAATGAAAATGACGTGTCTGTCGCAGCGTGATGCGTGTGCAGACTGTAATCTGTGTGATTACCCTGAGGTGGGTTTGAGAGAAATGCTGTCATGATCTTTTTCTGCAATTGATTGGACAAACGTTTTATGGTTATACTTGGTTATTTAGACCACTTAGTGATTGATCAGAATGTGAAGAGACTGTCAACCAACATAACAAAAATTGTTTCTGTGGAAGATCGCCTAATCTGATTTAATAGGAGATTAAAACATAGGAGATTAGGATTTAAACAGCACATCTGCTAATGAAATTTTAACTAACTAACTAACTAAATAACTAACGTAGTAATAGTCTATTTATTAATGTTGCAGAACTTTGGAAATTAACTAACGCTTTATTTACTTAAAAGGAAAAATTAAGTAACTGTCACTTTAAGAATCATACAGTATTACATTTAATTATACAGTATTACAATCATACAGTATTAAAAGGTGTGGTGATGTTCCCTATGCTCTACAGCATAATTGTGTTTCCCGTCATGCAGTTTAAGTTTGAGACGTTGTAATATGAAGCATTTATGAAGCTCTCATATCTCAGCGCAGGTGCTGGGATGTGTCTGTGTGTGTGAGGGTGAGGCCGAAGAAACTGGCCTGCTAATCACACAGTGACCTCCTAACCCCTCACTCCCTTCCCCTCCTGCCTCCAGCACCCCTAACCTTTCAGGTAGAGTGACCTAACCTGAAAATAATTACAACTGCTGAACTCTCACTGAACCACCTCATCTCCGGCCCTTATCACCAAAACACACACCACACAGGTCAGGTCAACACATTAGATCCCCCATACACACCCTCATGTCCCCGCTCGTCTAAAGTTCCTCACTTCCATTTACATATTTCCACCAGGCTCTCACTCCATACACCCTCCCCCCACAACGGGGCCCCAAAACTGCAGTAATTGGCTTTTAAAATAGTTTAGCATCGCCCTCAGAGAGAGGAAAACTTTGTCCAGTGTGACACTGGAGGAAGGCTGACTTGTTTTGCCGCGTTACCTTGGCAACCGGAGGTGAGAGGAATTAAAAATGATCTTGACTTCTGACCGGCTCCGTCTCTCGGAGGACCAGAACACACTGTGACTTCCTGTCGCTGTTTAAGGACTAGTATGGAAAATATAAATTGGTTGTGGGTGAGAAAAATGCAATTCATGAGTGTTTTATCATTATATTGCAATTTAGCTTCAAACCTGAATGAACTGGCTTGTTTTTCATAATTAGTTATAATGATTTTCTGGTTTCAGGTCTGGAATTAACTCGTTTTTATGTATCTTTGAGGGAAGGTTGAGGACATTTGAATTTTTATATCCTCCACCAGTACAGAAGAGAAAACAAGTCCCTCTCGATGCTAGTTTTTTACCTTTGACGCTCAACCTAATATTTATTTTATAAAATATTTATTTTGATAAAAAGTTCCACTTTATTTGCACATTTTTATTTGTTTAATATCAATAATTCCTGTAAGGCATGAGACAGAACAACCCAGAAGAGTGAACATATAAAAGTATATATAGAGATAAAAAAATTTTTAAAACAATTTTATTTTTATACATTTTTAAAATTGTATTAGAATTTTATTTTTAATTGTGTTAAACATGTTCAGAAGTATTTGTTTGTTTTGCAACCTTTTTTCTGTTTATTCCAGTTTCTCATAAACATTCGTTTGTCCTGTATATTTTAATATAAGGCAGACTTTTAACGAAGGCAGTGATTTAATAAATATTTTTATAAATGTCTGGCAAAACCCATAAGCATGGCTTTTTAATCTCATAAGAGATTTAAATCACAAATATTTTCAGTTAGATTTTTTCATTTTGTTAGAGCAAAGTAGTAATATTTCTAAAAGATAAATAATTGTTGTTCTGTTTTTATTTTTAAGTTCTTTTTATTTGTTTTAAGTTCTGCTCACAGTTTATGTTGCTGTTTTGTCTTTTGTTAATTATAAAGGTGTGCTCAGCTGTTTTCCCTCAGCCTCTAATTGCTCGCACACTTGAACGGCCCTCAGTGAATGTAAATGTAAATGCAGTTTAATCTATACAAAGTCCAACGTCTCAGGAATCTGTTGTGGTAATTGCACAGTATTTATTTTTAGGGAGCCTTTTGGGAAAAGATTAGTCTCTAAGAGTTTTTAGAGATCCCCTAAGAGCCTTTAACATATTTAATTGTTTTGCGCAGTGATGTCGTTTCCCTGGGCATCATGGCCACCTCCTTAATTCTCACTCATGGGAAATAAAGGAGAAACGTACATGCATTTCTGAAATAAGAGGCTTTGAGCCAGCGCTTAAAGAAGAGATCTGCATATATATTATATTATTTTTTGCATATTTGATCGCTTAGTTACATAGTTGCCTTAGGAGCCAAAAATCACCAACTGGTTAAATTCAAGTTAGGAACCATCCTCTATAGAACAATATGTGCATGAAACTCTTAAATTAAAGAGACCATTCCACCTATATGTTTTGATCCATTTAACTAGGCTGGTTTGTATATTACCAATTTAACTAGTCAAGTTAGCGGCGCGGTGACAAAGCAGAGAGCAGTACAGGTGATGATGAAAGGGTGGAATGAGGATATGTGGATGAAAAGAAACAGACAGGAAAGCGTTTTATTGAATCTGCAGTGTCCACAGAACCGGGTAACTAACTTAGAGGGCGATTAGAGGAGCCCTAACTTAGAGGAGCCCTATGGGCAGTGTCACCCTCAATCTACACAACAGGGGACCTGAGGGGCTGACCTTTGAAAACTACTTTTACAATACAGATGGATTATTTCATCTCTCACTGATCCCCTCTGAGACTTCGGGCTCATATTTTGGGGAATAAATAATAGGGCTGTGAATGTGCGTTGGGTCAAATCTGATATCAGTGTCACTTTAGAGAGATTATTTCTCCATATCTGCCTCTCAGAAACCTTTCAATCCGCTTGGCTAGAATTGACTTCCAAATTCAATGCGATCATCCAGGGAGACACATGGGGTCTGGGCTCCATGACAAATCATATAAACTCAAAGGTGCTCATCTTAGGAATTTTGAGGGAGAACTAACAATACCAGAAATAAATACCTTCGAAATCCAGCCTGATCTTTAGGAACAATCATTACACCTAATTGCAAACTTGCAGATATTTAAATGGAGTGTTTTGGGGAGCTATATTTACATAATTGTCACTTTTTGTCTTGCTGAAGTTTGATAGGCACCAAAGAGAAAGAGAGACAGACGCTTTTCAGATGGAGGTCAAATTGTGTTTTCAGACTTCCCATTGATTAGCCCAAAGGATCCCCCCGGGGTTTGCTAAATGTGTCTGTGTATTGCTATTAAGGGGGCTACCAATTATTTTCCCTTCTGAAATTAAGGGCAGTGACCCTAATATGAGGCCACTTAGTGCTTGTAATAAGATGATAATTGAGTTTGATGATAGGAGCTCAGCCCCTCCCTAACCAACTCCTTAGCCCTATTCATGCTAACTGCCAGTTCTTAATAATGGATTACAGTGGCATTACTTACATTTATCATTTCCTGCCTGATAAACTGTGTGTGTGTGTGTGTGTGTGTGAGGCTAGAATATCATAGGAGGAAGAAAGAAACGATAAGACTTCATATCACTTTATTCCTCTGTATGTCATTGTACTATTTCCATTCTGGTGCTGTTCTGCTGGCACTGTCTCCACTGATATGTGCTGTAATTGTATGTGCGCTC
>JAZGTJ010017932.1:0-11735 GCA_036877575.1 Botia almorhae
CAGAAGCTGCAATGGGAGGCAGAAGGGCAACTTTTCAGAATCACCTGACCCTATTGGAAAAGATCCCCCAGTGGGGTAGTTAGGGTCAGCAATCTGCTTTCTCACACTTCCTGTTGGCAAGTTGCCTAACACAAACTTCAAGCTGCTGTACTCTGTGACCTTTACACTTATGAGCAAAATAGAAGAATTATGTTTATTTGCAATGGTGCTGTTTTGGAGGGAATGAACACACATTACACAATTAAGTTACAACTGAGCACACTGAGATAGCTAAGGTATGCACAACCAAGCATAACCACAAAATGACCAGCACTCTGACGTGTCATATAGACTTGTAGCTTAATAGAGACAAAAAATTAATCTCGCAAACAAAGTCAATATTAAAGAGCAGGGGGTGTATTACAGAAACATCCTTAGCCAGAATCGTATCTTATCTGTTAGTAACCACAGTGATTTCAATTAGAAATCCATTTACAACATGACAGGATAGGAAGTTTCAGTAATACGCCCCAGATGCTTCTATTTCAAAAATGATCAACGAATTATCTCATTAGGAAATCTATAAAGGCATTAGGCAGTGGCGTCAATGCGGAAGCCAAAGCCAAGTTGTGTCTAATATATTCTATAAATATGACTATATATGACGTCTGACTATATAAAAAAATAAATATGTGATCTGTACTAAAACAAATCTGTTGCATCACACATTTAGAAGTCGTTATGTTATTGTGCAGGTACGACAGAAATTCTTATGCACAAACAATGAACACCACACCGATCATAACAGCACATCACTCATCTAAACAAGTATTAAAATCATACTCTCCACCCTTGGCACGCCTTAAACTCGTGTATGACAGTACATACATCAGCATAGCGAGTCATGCTGTTTATTACCATGACGCAGAATCCATAACAAACACATCTGAACCTGACAACAGCGATAGTTTGTGAGATTTTGTAGTTTATACATCTTAACAAAGCTTTGAGGTTCAGACTGCAGGGAAATAAATCATACGTACAGCAATGACGTTGACAAAAGTAGTTTTTCCAGAGTACTGCAGTCCCACTAGAGTCAGCTCCATCTCCTCCTTCCAGAAGAGCGACCTGAACCAGTCCAGGAGGCGGTTGATGAGAGCCAACATCTCTGCGGCGTTTGGCTGGATAAACTCTATCGATCAGAGCTGATTCTCTCCTGCCGTCGGTATCGAGGAGAAAGAGGAAGCGGGGATGTCATGTGATAGTTAATGACGTATAATAACAGCGCCGCTGCCAGACGTGACTGCGCATTGATCTTTCAGAATTAAAGTCCCTAACCGTAGTTGTTGTTAAATTAAACGTCTTTACAACAGATACGTTTAGTGAATACAGAAATAGGGATTATAGCTTATTATAAAAGAAGTAACAAAAATAATTAAAGAAATGACACATGACAGCAGTTAAACATTCCTCGATACTCTTTTATTAGATTCGACTTCAAACCGCTTAGAAACTTGCTTCAATACTTATATCCCATATACAAAGCAAAGTATATTAAAAATATATTTAAAAAAAGGTTTATGCACAGAGTATCTAAAATATTTTTACGGTTTCCTGTAATGTACTTGCGCATGGGACTTAAGCATCATTGCTTCCTTATTCCACGAGATGGCGCTACAAGTTTAACAATAAAAGATTAAACAACGTCGTACCAGTTTATTCTTCGTTGCTGATATTAGATTGTTTCATATGTGAAATTACGTATTTTTACAATAATATTATCTTTAAAGAACGTCATGTTTATACTGCTGTCTATTCGGTTAGTGTTGTTTTGTAAAAGCTATAATGTTATAGTTAAAAATAAACGTCTGATTTAAAGAACTACACGCGCTACGATAAATACTGTTGTTCTTGAAATAAGGACAATAACATGATCACAGATGTATTTCAAATCATTTTTAATCATTTTAATTTCAATCTTTATTCTGGTTGGGTACAGTACTGTAGTTAATTTTGCAACCAAATAATGATCTACTGTATTTACTTAGTGTATCTATTATATCTAAAAAGCTATCAAAATGTAATATGCAATTGGTATTATAAATCTGTTGTTGTTGTTCTGTAAATCATAACTACAGTCATCACTTTACAGTGGAGCTGGCTGCAGTGTATAGGTGACATGTGGGCAGTCATGCTTGGCTTCACGGTGTGTCTCTACATGTGAGCTGCAAGAGACAGCGGGACCAACGTGATTACCGCAGTCTATTCACATCCCAACAGGTGGAGTGAAACTGCACTGGACACAGCACACAGCCAGACACGGGTGGATGTCTTAACCTAATCTAACCTAATTCACTAATTCACCAGCACTGGGAATGTGACGTGATCGTGAACATCTGTGACGTAACAGCCTGGATAACGCTGATGACAAAAACCTTACTACCGTCATTTTTGTTGTTATTTGTATTTTGCATATTTTTGCCCCTTTGATTTATATTTTGTTTGTAGCTATTTATGTTTCTTACAGGAAAGTTACGTGTATGTTTTCAACAACATGTAAGTGAGGTGTGAGGCTGGAGTATTTGAAACCCGACTCTTATATTGTGTGTCTAAAGGATTTGCATAGACAAAGTTTACGGGTTATGTAAGTGTTATATAAGGACACGCATTGATGGGAAAAACAGCGAGGCTGTTTTCCGCTGCTAAACATGTTTAAACTCTCCAAGCAGACTCGGACAAGACATGATTTCCACAGGAAAAAAAGCTTTATTAATACTTTTCTTTAAGGTATGTCAACAATACTTTAGATAAAATATATACATCGAGCAACCTTCAGTTAGGTGCCAAAATAAAAATCCCAAGTACCTCTTTCTATACAAAACTAATATATTGTTTTAAACATTACATTCACTTTTTATGCTTCTATGTCGAATCCGAGATTAAAAATGTAGGTATCCGTCAGGCAGATATCATGTTGACTGCTTTAAACAGGTGAAGGCAACAGTATAAACAAACATCTGTTCTCATTTGACCAGAAATTAACACATGATGCAGATCGAGTCTCGTTATGAAGCTATATACACGATCTCATGGGATACGGCGCTCTGCTGCGAAACTCTCCTGCCTTTGCGACGCAACAGTAAAGTTGTCGGTCATATATCAAAAATACAGATGTACAAGTAGTATAAACAAAATAATTACACAACGCAGTTACCTCACAAGAACGTTTCCTACGCGCACGAATGAGTGACATACTTAAAAGCTACAACGGAGACGTGACCGCATCACTCCGGTATATACACAAGCGTCATGTCTGGAGGGGTCGATGGCGTTTTTTATTAAAGCAGAATAGAGCTGAGCTTTCTGTTCTAGCTTCCACGGCACAGCGAAATGTCCAAAGCAGCATCTACAGGGATGTTGTTTGAATTTAAAAATGACGTTTTCTTGTACATTCAACAAATGAAAAGGTGCTTGTGCAAGGGGCAAAACTCCTTATTGTTGGGAGACCGTCTGCACATCACATTCTGGGTAATTTTTGTTTTTCTTGTATTGTTTTGAACATTCCACATAAGCAGAGAGTGGACGTTCACCCGCCGCAGGTCCTTCTCTGTAGAAGCCTTCCAAGTGTATCACAGTGCTTTACATGGGGCCTCCTCAACCTCCATCCATGTGGACCTTCTCCATTTAATCTCTGGATCTGTGTTTGCTGGATGTGAAGGGATGTAGCCGGCAGGCTGATAGGAACGTGTGTTGGTGAGGCCGTCATACTTCTGCAAGAGTCCGAGCTGTTTGTTGTGGTTAAAGGTGGTTTTTAAACGGTGTATTCAACCCAAACCTCTCAGCGAGCTTATTCAGCAGGGAAGTCCACTCTCAAGACCAGAACATTCAGAGAGCGGGACTATTCGTGGACCATCATTGAGTCCTCAGTCTTTGGTTTCATGATTCAAGGGGGGAACTTGTTTCAGAGCCTGCAGGAGTGCAGGAGAGTCCATAGATGTTGGGGTGGAGGCTGGAGAGCCCACTCTTGAGGACATAACCAGGGATGAGGAAAGTTTCTCTGGAGACAACCCGGCCGGGGAACCACTTAGGCCCGGGTACAATACAGGCATGGCTCCCGGGTACCAGCACTTCTCCAGCATGGGCAGGTACGCGGCCGCTGCGCTGGGGGGGAAGAGGTAGAATGGCATGCAGAGAGGCGGCTGATGTGGAGAGAACCTCATGTAGGGGCTGTGGCCACCTACCACCTCATGGCCTGTAGGAGACTCGTCTTCAGAGTCCGATCTCTGCCGCTTGGCCTGAGGCTCATCTAATTCCTCCTTAATGGCGCCTCCCATTCTCTCAGCCAGGCCGTACTTGAGGTCCCCAGCGTCGTTGCTGTAGTAGACGGGCCGCTGGGCCCTAGGGTCACGTTTCTCCATCTCTCCCCCATAGCCGCTGTCGGTATCCGTGTCACTACCGCTCTGCTCACTGCTGTGCGGATAAGTCCTCTGAATGACAGGAACACAGTTCTTAGCGTGGCCCTCGGTGGCTTTTGGCTGCAGACCTGCTGGTTTCCTGACAGTTTCCTCCTGGACGTTTGGAGCAGGCTCCTCTGGGCAGGGACTCGGCGGGCTCTGTATGAGCTCAGACGCCACTCTCTGAAGGTGGTTGACGATGTGCGCGGGCGTCAGGTCCCGCACGTTCTCATGATTCGCCAGTAACTGGAGAACCTCCTTGGCACACAAATGGAACCCGGAACGAAACATTTCCTCACTGTTCTCCGAGTGCCCATTGCCCTGCTCACCTGCAATTAAACGGTAAAGAAACAGCGTCAAAAGTTGTGTTTCACAATAGTCGTGACAAAATGTCAGAGGCTGATCACTGGTTGTTATGCAAGCATGTCTCGGTTTCTTTATTTTGTAACACACTGGAAAACAAACGAGGGGAGGGGTGAAAAGTTCAGCAGGGCTATATCCTGTTACAAGGTCACACTTTACTGAGCAACATTTGGTGTGACGGGCGTCCATTATCAACACTCACCGATTTGCATTCCGTTTTGCAAGGAAATGATTTTTTGCTGCTGCTGCTCCAACAGGTTGTTAAGAGCTTTCACATGCTTGAGTGTAAGTTCCAACACGACAGCCTTCTCCAAGTGTCCCAGAGTCTAAAACAGAAAGAACCCAGATAAGGATGTTTATCTTTCTTATGTAACGCGTTCTACAGAAGCTCAGAGCAGACAAACGCAGCTGAGCGGGATAGCAGCCACTTGCGTGTGCGGGCCAGTAATCTTCAAAATGACAAAGTAACATGTTTTCAACTTGTTGTGTTGTTGACCAATTAACTAATGCCAGCTGTTCGTGAATAACTGCATTTGGGCTATAGAGTGTGCATGTATTTTGGATACGGGTTGAGAAATGTATATTTATGCACACGCGCCCTTTTAAAAGCGTGGCTAACATGATTTATTCATCAGCAACAAGCAGGTGGCGCTTTAATACAACGGGTTGAGGTGAGCCCATCCACTCCCATATTACTTACGGCGACTTTAAGGTGTTCGGGCAGCAGGTCCTTCAACTGCGCGATGCACTCGTTTATTCTGTCTCTCCTTTTTTTCTCGATCAACCGATGAGGCAATTTGTACGTATCCTAGAGGAGGAATTAAAAACATTTAACGCCGATTGTCAAGCGTAAAACATCAAACAAAGCGTCAAATCAATAAAAACTACAGTTAATATCGTGTTTATATCATTCTTACCTTTAACATTTATGTATATGCAACAAAATATACAAGTAAAAGATGTGCGTAAAAGTGCGCGCAATTACGCGTTTTTGTTTATAATCGTTTCGTACCTTACTGTCCTCACTGCGCTTCATTCCCCGCCGGGGTTTACAAACATACATGGGAAAATTCATTCTAGAAGAGAAAATAATATAAAAGTATTAAAAAAGCCGATCTGGAAAAACCTTCGGAAACATAAACTGGCGTCTGGAAACTGACTTACCCTTGCATGTCAGCGATATCCAGCGAGTTGTGTTTGGACATACACGGAGGGGGTTGCGCGCTGGTAATCCGCTCCATTTCAGACTTTCGAAGCCTTACAGATGGTAACTTGAAATGAATTTATAAAACAAAAACGCAAATCCTTTACTTTCTCAAAGTCCACATGTACGTTCCTCGAATGCAGGATCGATTCTGGCTCAAATAAATGTTGGATAACTGTTTCCAGAGTCCCAGAGGCTGAACTCAGCACCAAAAGACTGGAGACGCTGTTTTGAGGTGGAGGTTCAGTGTGTGTCGGCTTCGGTTAAATGAGTAAGTGTGGGTGGATTTGAAGTACGTGTTAAATAAACCCTGTGACTGCAGACACGTCCCGAGCTTCAGTCACATGAGCCTCACGTGTGTGACGGCGCTTTTCAGAGCTCAACCCATTTACAGCAGCCCGCCCATGTCCCGTGTACCTCCATGCTGCTCTCTCTCTCTCTCTCTCTCTCTCTCTCTGTCTGAGCGCACAATAACAGCACTCAGAGACGTGAACAAGCGCTTACAGCGCATGATCCTGGATTGACTTGTGAAAAATAAAGCATAATATATACGGAAGACATGTTTAGTTATTTATTCGTTTGGAAAATAAATAAACATATTTAAATATATTGAATTTGAACATCATAGTTTCGGACGTAGGATAGCTATAATTAAAAAGTGCATGTTTGTATAACATTCCAAGAACGACTTTACGTTTTTTTAGCGAATGTACTTATAAAATACAAAAATCTGTTACATATATATACACACATAAATACATGTATATATATATATACATACATACATAGAGAGAGAAAACAAACAATACGTGTCATGTACGGCTCTCTGTCATGTTTTCTATTATCAAACTATATTTAATGTATATTTTTTAAATATTTTTTATTTGACCTGAATTACTTAAATAAAACAGTTTTAATTTAATTTAATTTAATTTAAATTTTTAAAGCTATAAAAAGAACAAATGTATTCATATATTTATTATGAGTATATATTATATATTTACATATATATTTATGTATTCATAGAAAAGCACATCATGGTTCTGAATGTCTGTGTAGAGGCTTCCAGAAAGACGCTGACGTCAAAATAAAATGACATTCACAGCACCCGTGGCTGCATCCATACACCGCAAGCGACCATTAACCAAATTCTCCCGTCATAATCCTGGCACGTGAGCGCGCACGGCACCGTTGTCGTGTTGACACGATAGTAACAGATGCGCGCTGTTGTTCTTTTACACCGGACCATTCGGTGCTCCACGTGCAGCCGCTCATGGCTCTCTCGTGCCGCGGCTCGGTTTGTTGTTGCCTGTTGTACTCTGCGGCGGTCACGTTGAACTCCTCATGGCTGGCGGCGCGGGGAGGAGGCGGAGGACCGGCTGAATCCCTTGTGCTGACGTCACCCCGCCTATTATAGCACTGAACAGCGCGAGCTCAGCCCAAGCGCTCCGGTAATAACGATTTGTACGGCAGCAACGGAGGTTTCGAGCTTGTTTTAATTGTAAACAACGCACATATACCCGTGCCGGGATAAGATAATGTTTATCTTGTGCTGTGTTTTTAAAAGTCTTTGCAATGCTGCTGGAATGACCGAGGCCCCATTTTATACTGTACATGTAATTTTTTAAAATCTCATTTAATCCCACATTCCTGTATTTTTATGCACATTAAATGCACCATACATAAGAACATGCCATTAAGCAACAAGGATAACGATGCAATTTAAATGAGGCTACATATTAAGCTCGTTTGGTAGCCTGTTAGTAAGTACGTAAATGCTCGGTAACAAAACATCGTGTGGGAAAGGAAAGCGTGACTGCATTTGTCTAAGTAGGCTACTTGACGTGACGCTGGCCTCATTGTGGTTTCGAGGTTTGTTCTTAAAATCCAGTAAATAAATCATATCCCAATAGCACTGGTGGAAAACGGGTGCCTTTGTATATTTGCAGATTTGCAGCAACATGATGACGCAGCATCCTTCTGCACAGAGAGGAGAGCTTGCACACGAGACACTTTCAGTAAATGAACGCATTGGGTGCTCAGCCTACATTATCTAGTTACACTTAAAACCATTAAATGACGAGGAAAGATGTATTCTGTGTTTCTGGAGATGCTGATGTGATGGTCACACCTGACTGTTCACGTAACAGCGTCGTTACATAAGTACCGAGTCATTTTTAATGATGACGTGGAAATGCTTGTAATTGTACACACCGCTAATGTTGCTACTACAGTAATTCGTGACAGTGATAAGTAATATGTATACAGACAACGTAATAGGTATTGTTAAAATTATTTGAATGCATCATGACTGTAGGAAGCTTATACAGTGTAATAATAAAACAAAGACAGGCCCTGAAAATGATGATGACTATCAATAAGCTTTACTGTTCATAAACCTCCCAGCTATTTGTTAAGTATTTATGTAAGCAAACAGGGGATAGTTGGATCGTAATGTAATAACATACACATGTAATTTGTTTTACATTGTAAATGGTTAATTTCACAGTTGGATCTTATATTAGTCACTTTTATTACATAACAACTGGATGAAGGTTTTTTATTAAGTTTATTCGTTTTTTTTACATGTGATAACTGGTCTGAACTATTTGGGTGGATTAGTTTTAATCAGCCCGATGCCAATTAAGTTTCACGCTCGACTTCATTACATTTAAAGTTTTTTAAATGAAGTCTTTTGTCCTGGATTTTCTTTTCAGGAAAGTCCCGTATTTGGCCCCTAATATAATATATGGACCTCTAATTTTTGAGAAATTACATTCTTTGCAGTCCTGAGGATGCATTTGGTAACATTCTACTTTAATAATAATGGACATACATTTAGTATTTTACATCTACAATACGTCATTTAAAAACAGTATCAAAAATATTTAGATGAAGACACCTTTTTACTCGGTTCTTGATGTCATGACCTGTGGAGTGTGGCCTAATTTTTCTCCAGTTCATCAGCTTCGTCAATGGCAATTTATTTGTTCTTTATAAACAAGACTAGTTGGGACATATGAGGTCACTATACACTCCCATCACAGTCAAATACAAAATGACTAACAGGACATTCCTCTTGTCCGTATCTCGGGTGTATCACACAACAGTTGTAACAAGCCTCACTCTTTAAATCTCGCCTAACGTTGTAACTTCATAAACCAGAAAACAATTCTGGCTAAAAGAAGCCCTAATCAAACTGCTTTTCTCTTGCCCACCCCTGCGATATTAACACTCTTAAAGTTTCCTATTTCTTATGAAGTTGATAAGTCATATTTTCCTCTTTGCACTGGTTTATTTTATTTTGCAAATGTCACCACTCGCGGAAGGTTTCGGTCTGATGTCGCACTTCACATGGGGGATTTCGGGGTGAGACTTTTTTGCTACATTGATCGTCAATAATAAGTGCTTTAGGGCGATGGTCTGACAATTTTTAGCTCATTTTTGATTTATACGCACGGCAGCGAAGTCATACCTCAGTGATTCTCCCTGAAATCAGTTTGAGGCTCTCCAGTGTAAATCGTAACAATGTGCAGAACGGTCGATGACTACACTGCACAGAAATAAGAGTTTCAGCATTGTGCGAAAAACAGCCTTTAGCCTCTTGCAGATCAACGCGAGGTCACGGAAAGTGCATTTCCTTCGAGAAGCCCTGGGACGTCTCTTTCCAAAAAGGTTGTTTTTTATAAGCTTGATTTACTTTGACATGCGCAAAATTTAAAGGCATGAAATGAAAGCCATGTCATGTCATGAGAAATCGTTAATACATACATATACCTTTATCTGCTGCCATGTTACGTTTGTACAGCGCCTGTTTTGGTTATTCAGGAAAACAAACCAAGGTAATAACGAATACAACAAAATAATTATTAGATGTCTTTAATGTCTATTAAAATTTTTGCTGTAATGGAGGAACAGGTCAAAGCACAACTCACATGATGAAAACACTATGAGATAATTGGTTATAAGGCAGTGTTAGTGATTTTTTGCTACACTGGTTGAAAATCTCTTCACATCCTGATAGCAATCACTAAGTGAAGTGGTCTAAATAAATTTACAAATATAAACATCTTCTGTGAAAGGGGCAGGACCATAAAATGTTCATCCAATCACTGCACAAGGTCCAAATGCAATGATAGGATGTCATACTCACCTGTCAAAGTATGTATTTTGCATACGTCTGTGTGCTTTTGGAGGGGGTGTGGCTTTGGAGATTGCTCTGAATGGTGGGCGGCATCTTTTGTTTTCAAAGCTAGGCTGTTATTGCTAGCCTCTTCGAAATCCTACCTTTACATCACACCTTTGTCATTTTGACTTGAAGAAACACAAACAAAAAATTCATTTCTGGTCTTTTTAACAAGAAGTACAGATTTTATTAAATATCACTAAATTTACAGTCTCATTGAATTATATATGTTATCTATTATATGAGTAGCAGATCTCGAAGTAACAGTGCTTGTAATTATTAGGATGCTATGAAAATGTATCTCTCTCTATAAAAGCAAAGACCCGGCAGACATATATATATATATATATACACATGTATTACAAGATAAATAAAATGAAAATAAAGAAATAAATCCTTGATATCAAGAAAGCTGCTTGTTTAGCTAAAAGATGAAATCTAGAAGTATTCAAGCAATTCAAGAGGAATCTAGAAAACTTTGCCAGCGAATGTTCGTATGGTGCTTTTCCTTTAAAAGCACAACTTATCAACAGGCACACTTAAGATGACTCTATAATGAAAGGAATGACGTGAGTTCATTTATTCAACAGTGCAGTAATTACATTAGATTTTAATACAAACCTTACCTGCCTAAACAGTGAACTAAGTTCAGTAGTTATTACTCAATATATGACGCCTAAGGTCATAAATCCAGCAGCAACATAAAGAGCCAAAAGAAGGAAAAACTACCTGATGTTATCCGTGAGAATCGAACGTGTAATCTCTAATCTGTTGTAAATGTTGATATAAATAAATACACTGAAATGAAAAGGCTGTTTTTCATTTATATACGAGTTTCATTCGAGTCAAAAAGCAAAAGAACAAAACGGAAGGACATATTTTCCACGCCGCCCCTTTAAGACAATTTACAGGTCAGTGTAGTTGCATATCGAAGTATTAATATTGCACAAAATACAAAAATAAGACATCAAATACTGACTGCTTTAGTGCTATGGGTCCATCACAAAATTCCTGTGTGTGTCCCGGCAGCACCTACAGGTACAAACTGCACCATGTGTTCTCAATAGCAATGCAGTGTACCTGTAGTATCTGTACCTATACATGTAGCTCTGCTGTTCATTTTGTGCCAAATGACACAATCGTACTTCATCATTAACACACAGCAACATTTGGCACTCAAATGGATTGTGGAGGGGAGATTTTAAAGACGATCTATTTTTTGTAAATACACAGGATAAAGTGGTGGCTATGTATTTGTACTGGGTTTACACACACATGAAAACACACACACACACACACACACGGACAGCTGTAGGACAGTGTACTGGGGCTCAAGCAGGCTGCTGTGGGTTGACATTCATGTGTTGGGGGTGTCCCAGAAGCCCGATCCTCTGTTTCTGCTTTCTCTGCTCCGTCATCTGTTAAGACACAGTTAGAATTGTTTTAAATCTCCTGTTTCTCTCATTCTTTATTCATGTAACATAGTTGTTAATCTAATTATATATAGATGTAGATTATGTAAATCTGATTTTACATAAATGTAGATTAT
>JAZGTJ010017933.1:0-11735 GCA_036877575.1 Botia almorhae
AGTATTCTTACCCCTGTTCTTCTGGCAAGCAGAGCAAATCAGTGGGTCTGTTAGATGCTGATGTCTACGGTCCCTCAATTCCAAAGCTTATGAACTTGAAAGGAAACCCTGAATTAACAGGCAGTGAGTGTTTGAGTGTTGTCAACATCTGCTATAATAATAATAATATGTTGTTTGATAAAAGCACTTGTTTGTCATTCATGTGCGATTGCGTTTCTCTTTGTTTTCAGACAACTTAATGAGGCCACTTGTGAATTTTGGAATTCCTTGGTAAGCACACGACTGAGAAATGACTAGGCACGCGCGTGACAGTTTTATTCAGTTATCAGAGTGTTTGCTCGACCTGTCCTCTACAGTATGTCCATGGGCTTTCTGGTTGAAGAAGCTGCACCTATTGTGTGGAGGGGTCTGATGGTGATGTCAGCCATTGAGAAACTTCTAAGGCAGGTGAGTAATTTGGTTTGAAAGTGTTAGTACTAATGAGATTCTGACAGATATTATTTTCTCCATGATCCTCATCTTGCACAAATAGATGTGATTTCTTCCAGGGAGTCCACGTCCCTCCCATGACAACTTTGTTTTCATATTATTTTGTACCCTGTTTCTATGCAAAATTGTGTTTTTTGTATAATGCAAGAAATTCAGTTTACTAAAGATTGTTTCTCATTGCATTACAGTAATGTCTTTTCACATGTAGGTAGATTGGGGGCATCTGGATTACCTTGTGATTGATATGCCACCAGGAACTGGAGATGTCCAACTGTCTATTACTCAGAACGTACCAATAGCAGGTAAATAAATAAATGTTAGGGAAAATTTATAGTCTGTCACCTGACATTTAGTGGAATTGTCTAATACAGTCTTTTTTTAACAGTGTGCATCTTACACTCTAGCCAACCGAGAGACATGTGACCAAATGTGGTTGCTTTCCCTCACTGAATCTCTCCTAATATCGTCGCCTTTTTTAAAGTTTTTTCATACTTCTTGTTTAAGGTCTGATTGTCATCTTCGAATGAAGGTGGACTTAAACATGTTAAATGTGATATCAATGTTAACAATATGTAAGAAGTATGATTTATTTAGTTTAATCTTTAATCTTTTGATGTTTTAATTCACTAATGTATAAAGTACTGTACCTGGCTGATGAGTTTATCACCCAATTGACATACTTTCTAATACAGTTTATGGCAAACTGATGTCTATGTTTTATTTCAGGTGCTGTAATAGTCTCCACTCCTCAAGACATTGCTTTACTTGATGCACGTAGAGGTGCTGAGATGTTCCGAAAGGTTAACGTTCCGGTAACTGTTATTTTTAAACCATTTAAAATTGGGGATTCTTCCTCCAGCCCTCACCTTACAGCACATACAGGGGCAGAAAACAGACTTTGAACGGAGCTGTAATAGAGTTAAATAGAATTTTAGGCCCCATTTCATTTTGTGCTGTGCCCATTATATCTCCACACCTAATTTAGCATTATTGCATTTATTTTAGGTATTGGGACTGGTTCAAAATATGAGTGTTTTTCAGTGCCCCAAATGCAATCACCAAACACACATTTTTGGCTCAGATGGGGCTAAAGAGCTGGCTCACACCCTCGATGTTGAGATGCTTGGTAAGGCCATTGTTATTCCTTTAATGAGGAGACATTTTGTAACATAGTCACTTATTATTTTGGTCTTATTCACACTTTTTTAAAAAGCCTATGTGTGAGGTCACAGTTTTCTTTGTTCTTACTGCAGGAGACATTCCTCTTCATCTCAATATTAGAGAGACATCAGACAAAGGACAACCTGTGGTCATGTCTTCCCCAGACAGTCCAGAAGTAAGTGGATTATCCTATAGTTTTCTGTCTTGCCTTTCATTGTTTTCCATCATGGTAAATCTTATATACATGATACAAGTATATAATCAGGATATTAATGGCACAGCTGTCTAGTTTTCTTTATGTATTGAGAAATGCATTGGGAGAATTTCAGACAGTTGTGCCATCTTATGAACATCCTGTGTTTTAATAAATATGTTGAAACCTGAGCAATGAATATTTAAGCTAGTCTAGTTTGTATTGAAATGTTGTTATAAATAGTCATGTAAACAGGTATCTTTAAATAACTATAATCTTTGTACAAAACCTCAGATTGTATTACTTTCATTAAAGCACACAAGATGATATTTGAACATTATTAAATCGTGCTGGAGAACATAGATCATAAGGTTTAAAAGTGCAAGTCTCTAAAGCAAAATTGGCAATATGCCAGATATTAATAAATTCAATAATTTGTGTTACTCTTTCAATGAAACCTTTCACTGGAATTGTTTTGGTCTGTTTTGCAGGCCATGGCTTACAGAAACGTGGCAGCAGCAGTGATACGACGACTAGCAGAGCTTTCAAAATGAATGTCCTGCAGATTAAATTCAGTCTTAAGGAAATGATCAGTATTCAGTTTCATCTTTAGATCAGTATGTTCTACTTCTTCAGATGGTATTATATACCTATTAAAATAATACATATTTATTTTATGTACTAACTTACTATGTTATTAACACGGATTAATAAAACAAAGATTAATAAAAACATTTTGAGTTTCAACCATTTCGAGATTAAAAGATTTTCACGTCATCAGGAATTAAAAAAAGAACTTACTGCAATAATTTAAAGTAGTAAAGCTAAGATAAGCTTAAAGTGCACTCTTATGTGGCATGTTAGTTAATAATCCCTTTTAGTGTCTAAAACACTAAAGAGCAACAGATGGCTCACCGGAACACCCTGAGGATGTTTAGCCAGAATAACTTGGGCCAAAGAGAAGCTGGTGAAATCTGTCACTGATGTCACCTCAGCAACATGTCATTCCACAGACTTGTTTTCTTAACATAAACATGCTTTACAAATAATGGTTGTTACAGGTTTTATCCGCCTGGTGGCACTGCAACATATTCATATCCCAGTTTCACTTTAAATTATAGTTAAATAGGCAACGTTAGGTCTTCAGTTAAAACAGTGACCACGCTAACTGTTCCTTTTGTGATAGTTAACATGATTGGACATTATTAACATTTTTTGTTAATTGACAATATTTTATTATGGAAATATTGCTCTCAGTGCAAGAGGGCAGGAGGTTTTCACGGGATGAGAAAAAGGTCATTTCCTGCATTTTTTTCACAGCTCCCTTGACTCAGCTGAAACAGTCTCATTCAGTGCATCCCCTGTGTTACACTGGCCAGACAGACCAGTCTGTGATTCATTACCGCAATGAAGAGGTTTTGCTTTCTTACGGCCTCAATTGCTTAACTGTTCCCAGAAGACCGACCCCAGAGTTCAGCTGTGCAATGACATCAGTTGAATTTGGACAGTTACACATTTAGTATTATTTTCTCTTTGTTTTCATGATAAAGAAGCGTTATCCTGATGACATCCCCCCGTCTGATGTAATTGACTCCAGTGGTGTGACTCATACTGGTGTCATTTTGGCATAAATAGGGAGTGTGTTTCCCATTGATATGTGGAATTCACCTTTATCTGTTTCATTTTTATTCACAGATTACCTAGATTGACAGGATTGACAAGACAATTATATCTAGATAGATTATCACAGAAAGATCTAATCTGAAATCTCAAAGATGAATCCAGCTGTAGTTACTTAAAAAGCAAGAAAATTAGTAAGAAGCCAAAACAGATTAGTTAGTTTCTTCCTAGAAATTAGTTTCTCTGGAATAAGGAATTATTGTTCAAATGTGAAAGTAAACAATTAACTACTAATACAAAGATAATTTAATAGAACAAAGAACATGTTAATCTAGTATAACATGTAAGATTATAAATTGCAGGTCTTTTAATGTAAAGGCCCACAAAAAGTATTTGGACACTTTTGTAAGTCAATTACAATTTTTGAATTTCATTCAATTACATACAATTGAATTTATACTGACATGTGAAAACAAATTGTGCTTTTCTCAGAATTATGCACTGAGTTGAAGTCAGTTCTTTCTCACACAGGTGTCCCGGCAGAACCACGTGCAGTTTATCACGTTAACATGGACATGTTCTGCCAAGATACTTCATCTTTTCTCTCATTTGAAACAAAGTTTCCTTTAGAGAAATAATTTGCTTGAGTGTGTTTGTGCTATTTTGTTTCTGTTGCGGGAAACATGCGTTTCTAAGTGTAGCTTGAGTATACAAGTACAATTCGGGGCCATTGTATCAGATGAGAACTTGGCAATGAAGCTGATCTTACAGGAAGGTAAAGGGGCAATTTCTGCTCATTATTAAGCACCTTTTTGTTATGTTGGCAAGTAGAAACCATGTTTGTTTGAGGTAGACTGAAGCCTATAAGATACCATATTCAGATTACTCGGCAGGGCATGATTGAACATGTTTCAGGTAATTCCCGGTTTGCAAACAAAGGATTTCTAAAACATGTCCTGTGTCCTTCTAGTGTTATCAGTGGCATTATAAATGTAGACTTTGCCCCATGTGGTAAATAAGGCTTAGAGTCCTCATAGCTTCTGCTTCCTGAGGCCATGGAGAAAAATCAATAATTAAATGGGGTAGCAGTACAGCCCAAACGGGCAGAGGACATTCTTATTTCTATGTCATCTTTCATCTATGAGCAGAGACTGTTAATAAGATAAGCTGAAAAGCAAACAAACATGACTTATAGCTAAATCAAATTATTTTTCTTTCTTTTATTTAAACAGAATTTTCCTCAGTAAGTATCAATTAGATCACACTTTTATATAACACAGATTACTACTTTATGTTCCTTGTCTGTGTTTTTTAGATTTTTACATCATGTGGTTAAAAAATGAGTTGTAGGCTAGTAGGCTAGCCATCAAAACATTGTAGGCTAGTCCTGAACAATTATGTGACTATTCGACTATTTTCATTTCCAGTGACATAAAAAAACTACTGCAATGATTTCTTATCGCTCTTCTTTTACAGTATGTGAAGCATGTGATCAGCTCATCATGGCTTTAACATTTATTTTGATACACTTACATGCTATCATAGACCTAAGCTAGGTTTTCTGTTGGCTTTCGTACTGTAAACTGGTGATCTGTACATGTATAATACAGGCCACATATCTATAATTGATTCAAATTATGTAAGATACATGCCCTATGGGGCCACAGCTTTTCTGCTGGCATGTATATATCTTTACTAATGATAGATGTCGAGAACTGACTGTTGAGAATACGCAGCTTGTTTTGCAATCGGTATTTTGTAATTTCCTGTTTTTTATGTAAAAATAAGATATGCTGCTGAATAAGATATGCAAGGGTGGCAATCAAGCCAGGTTATTTGCATGATATGTCTCTCTCTCTCCTAGTATATAGCCTTGTCTTAAGTGACCCGGAAACCCATCCCTTCCCATAATCCCAAGCGTGGATCCATAACCATGGCAATGTAGCTGCGCGGCTGCTCAGGGTAAATAGCAGCAGCTGGTTGCAATTGCACTGCAGCACGGGGGAAAAGGAGTGGGGGGCAGCGTGCTCAAGGAGGTGGCGTTTGAAGGTGGTTTTAACTCCAACCCCAGCATTTACAATAAACTTTAAAAAGCATGTCTCTGATCTCTATTGGTTGTACAAAAAGGAGCCAAAGCTGTTGTTTCTGGCTGAACCAGCAGTTTAAGTAGTCAAGCAGGTAATTATCAAAAATTAACTTGAGGAATACCCTTCCTGCACTGAATATATATAGTTTATCTAAGCTTACCTTGTTAATGTTAATGACAGTAAATCCACATAGCAGAGACCAGCCTTATCTTGCACAATCAGACTCCACACAAAGGGTGTGGACACCGGTAGTGCTCAGCAAGACTCTGAGCGCAGCTGACAGTGATTCTGCAAATCTGAGGGGTGCTGGAGAGAGATTTAGAGGTGGAGGGGGAACGTAAATAATTCATGATTTAAAAAAGAGGGAAGAAAGCGGAGGAAGACAGGCACATTAGTGAGGGTTGATGTGAGGCCCGATGCTGTGCTTTTGATGTTTATACATTTGCACAATGTTTTGTGAGCAGTAGCTTTCACTCTAATGCATTTTAATTAAAAACATTAATTACTACCCTGCATGCAGCCTGCATTAAAAGATGCGAGGGAAGCTGTCAGCTATTACAGAAATTAATTCTGTTCTTTAGACTAGCGTGGCTGTTATTGATAGCATAACACCCTTCAAAAACTACAGCAATAATAATAATAAAAAAACATCTCAATTAGTTCTTTGTGATTCAGAATCTGCTGGACTGATTTATGCATTCAGCAGTGCTTAAAAAAATCAGAGCTTACTGAGACACATGTGACAGGAAATTAGCAGATTTTTAATATCTTGCTTGCGTTTAAAAAAGCATGTTTTAAAAAGTTTTAAAAGTATGTCTAGTTAAAGACGTGAACACATTTGAAACATGGCTGATGATAGCCTAGGAAATTTTCCACAGTTTCTTGAGAGTTAAGAATTAACATTTGTCTTCAGGGCTATAATAAAGATGCTGTTTGGATCATTTCAGACTGCCTAATTATCATAAATTAAAGGACACACAAACAAAATCACAGCAAAGATATGCATTACATCCTTTTGTTATTACAGCAGAGTTCCCATTGAATCAGTACTCTGGCATTCAGACACTTCAGCACTCCCTAAGTGAGTTATGGTCCACAGAGTTTGCAAGAAGATATGAATGGAAATGAATCTCCTTAGAGGAAGTGATGGGTGCGCAGGGCTGATGGCAGTAACATTTGAATGTCAAATACAGACACTATTGTGACACTGTGATGAAATTCACTGTGCAGGCTTTACGCTTTTTGTACAGCAAAACAAAGCAGCTATATAATCTAAGTACACAGCAAAAACTATTTAACTATACAAAACAAAGCAGCTCTGAATAACAATCTATGTAAAATAAATAAAAACAAAAAAGCAGCTTTGGATAACAAACTGTATAACAAACACGAAACAAAGAACCTCTGGAGTTTTTTTAACCTATCCTTCAAAATACAGGGTGACAATGAGTTCATAACCTATGTTTGATTGACCATTTGCATTTACAAAAGGAAAAAGCTTGACATTTGTACTGTGGTTCGGCCCAGGGAGGGGCTGGCCACTGACCACATATAGGCGCCGTCTTGGGAACAGATGCTCTACACAATAGGCTTGGTGAACAGAGAATTATTGCATAAACGACAAAGAGTTTAAAATAAAAGTAAGTTATACACGTTTATTTCAGACACAAAAGGCAGCGGTATGGGCACACCTCAGCGTGGGCTGACTGTGTCCCACTCATGTCTAGCCCTGCTAGTTAACAGCAGGAATCCCTCTGCCAAGCACAAACAATTGCAAAATCTTTTTTTAATATGGAAATATAATATTAGTCACTGGGGGACGATGTGGTTATGATGCTTTATGCTATTGTTAAACTGATTCACATTTCATCTGGGTCTAAAAACAAGACAGCACACAGCAGTATGTTGTAGACTGCAAATGTTAGCTAAGGCCATTGGACGGTATATCTTAATAATCTTAAGTGAACCACCATGATTGTCACTTGCCTGTTTTATTGATGGAGTGGAGGTCTGATGAACTAGATTGTGATAAACGCTTTGGGCTCAGAAAATGTGTTTTAAAACTTTAGACTTTGTGTCATATCTATCCAAATTGATAAAAACTGTGCTAACAAGACAAGTCTTCCTAATCTATCCAGTGTGTTTTCTGTGTCATTGAAAATGCAGAAAGACAGACTGCATTTAAACAGACAAGGACGGTGGAGCTTTGACTTCCAGCTGTAAGTTTAAAAACAACTGCTTTAAATAAGGTGAAATAGAGGTATCCAATAAAAATGACCAATATACAACATGAGATATACAAATTACATATATGAAAACTATTATTGTACCAGTAACCTGGGAGCCAAAGGTTAACGTGGTTAATGAATTAGTAAACTTATTTTTTTATTTTGCATATTTAAAGAATTGACCATTGTCAACAGCTTCTTGAAAATGTCCTTTGCATGCAATAATATCAGAAAAGAAAATCACCTCCTTATAACCCATAGTGCACATACCTGTAATTACAATGTAAATACACAACAGTGCATTTGTAATCATTTACTTCTTGACTCTACTTACTTTTGGCCCTATTAAAAGATTGCATTAGGACATCACACAAATTGACATAAAGGATTTAGATCCTACAAGATCCTAGGAGCCATTCGTCAGCGCTCATCGTGCCCCCGCGGTGAGTGGAATGGAAAAGTTAGTGGGGAGAGAGTGAGAGAGAGTGAGCCGGATCTATCCGTCGCCATTACTGCCTGGAATGAGAGGGGAGGGGATGGATCTCCTATTACACGCATACCACTCATACTGCTAGAAAATACTCGAAACAATCGCTTTCGGAAATTTACCGAATATTCCAACCACTCACGGGTCCAAAAGACAACTGGAATTTATTTGGAGAGCGAATCGGTGGAAATCAATGGAAATAGTTGGAGTACCACCTCCTGTCTGTGGTGTCGGGAGCTGGGAGCGACCATGTTAGGTAGGGGAATGCAAACGGAGTTTCTATCGTGCTTTTTATGGTTTACTTTACTGAAATCCTTTGGATCGCTTCACATAGGTCGCATTTCCATACGTGAGGAGTAGTTATGTAGCGTTAAATAATTGCAGATATTTGTCTTCTGCGCTTACAGTGCGCTGTATCGGTGTCTCACTTAACTAGCGCTGGCTAACTGGGAAGCTAGCGAGCAAAGGAAGCGTCTAATGCCTTGTTAGGGGTAAGGCCTTTTTCGATGCACATCATTCATACCATCGTATTAAAAAGAAACTAAACGTGTGTGAATTGCGTGTTATTTGATAAGACAAGCAGACGTGTTGTTCATTTGATGCGATTAAACAATTCTGAATTTACAACCGCAGTCATTTCTATTGAGTGAAAGTGTTTTGCCAAGTAAATACCCAAGTGTTGGCCAAATTCTTGCCTGTTTGAAAAAAACATTGAGTTCGCTGTCTGACTGAAGCAAATTTGGAAAAATCGACTTGAAGCTCTTGCGACTCGCCGTAACAATAGCGCTGGTAGCGACGCGTGCTGTTCGGTGATGCGCTTTACCTTCAGCTGATGCTCTTGTCTGCTTAACATCATATCTATATTCACACATTTCAACATTTTGCCATGACTTGTTCACGCACTGGACCCAGATTCAGTGATTAAGCGATTGCGAGGTCGAGTCGTTGATGTCAAATGAATGCGACTGTAATTTATGACATTGTTAACATCACTTAAGAGCGTAAATCTTGTATCAAGTATGCGACTCGTGGAGATTAATAGCTGACATTCTTAAACGCAGTTATAGAGGAGTTAGAGGCTTTAGTGAAATGAGCGACATATTATTCATTCCAGTGCCAATTTATTAGTTTATTTTAAACAGCACATGCACTCTTATTTTTGATACTGACCGATACAGTTTACTTGTATGGTCAAAGCTTATTTCAATTGATAAGCAGAGCATGCATATTTTTAGTAAATGCATATTGAATTAGATGAGATTGTGTCACAGGGTCAACCAGACTATATTGATCTATATTGATAGCTTAGCATGGCTGTTATAAGTCTCAATAAATGAGACGTCACACTTTTGATTGAAAAACATTACAAATCTCACATTTCCATATAAATGGATAATAGTTTGTTACCCAATGTAAGTGGTGATTGAAATGCAGCTGTGCTAGTGTTTACAAGCTTTGAACTTAAAAAGGGGTTTAAATGTAATTTGTGCTTTTGCAGTGATATTATAATGCTAACATCTAAAGCTTAATATTCATTTTATTTACCAGTGATCTGTTGCATATTATTAAAGTTATCAATCATTATTGTTTGAATTGTAATTGTGTCTGAGTGTCATTCATCGACATATTTGCTTTTCTGTGCAATGTTAAGTTTGTAATTATGAGTCTTAATTTCATTTTGATTTAACCCAAAAATGAAAATGTTTTCACCATTAAAATGCCGTCATGCTTTTATAAATTTGTGTGAGAACATATTGAGCACAATATTGTATTACCATGCTGTTACAATGAATGGAGACTAAAAGTTTCAAGTTTAAAAAAAAAAGAATAAGTTGGCAAGACTATATGATAAAATTCCAAGTCTTCAGAGTCCATAAACAGACAAAATTTGACATCGCTGCAATATTTAGCAGCCAACTGCAAGGAAAACTATTACTAAATACAAACGTAAATTTTAGTTTGTTTCTCAGAGCTATCTTATAGTTCTGAAGCCTAAAAGATTCAGTCCCCATTAAATATAATTGCATGGGAAAGAGCAGGAACAATAGACAGTATTTCCTCCTTTTGATACCGTGGAGGAAAGTAAGTCATTTGATTTTTGAATGACATGGCGTGTGTGTAAATGATGACAGAATTGCCATATATGGATGCACTATTTCTTGAAACGTTATCTCTTGTTCAGTAATTGCATGTGTTGTATTGCAGGAGGTTGATACCAGGGAAAGATCAGTCGTCCGGGACAGATGATCCACATTAAAGATACATCAGCTTATTCGCAGCGAGAGGTGGAAATGCACCTGCACTAGCAAATGGATGTACACTCCGCTTTGCCTAACGAGCAATGAGAGGGGCAATATAATGGCCAAGAATAAAGAGCCCCGCCCGACGTACGCCGTCAGTGTTGTTGGGCTCTCAGGCACAGAGAAGGAAAAAGGTAACTGCGGTGTGGGTAAATCCTGCCTATGCAACAGATACGTGCGCCCCAGGGCGGACTGCTACTACTCGGAGCACACTTCTGTGTTGAGCACAATTGACTTTGGGGGACGTGTGGTGAATAATGATCACTTCCTGTACTGGGGTGAAGTGTTACATCGAGGGGATGACGGCCTGGAGTGTAGAATTCAGGTCATCGAGCAGACGGAGTTTATCGACGATCAGACGTTCTTGCCTCATCGGAGCACAAATTTGCAGCCGTACACCAAACGGGCCGCAAATACAAAGCTTCAGTCTGCCGAGAAACTCATGTACATTTGCACAGACCAGCTTGGTTTAGAACAGGATTTTGATCAGAAACAGATGCCCGACGGCAAGCTCAATATCGATGGCTTCGTGCTGTGTATAGACGTAAGCAAAGGATGCAATAGGAAATTTGACGATCAGCTAAAATTTGTTCACAACCTTTACTCGCAAATTTCCAAGGCAAAGAAACCCATTATCATCGCCGTCACAAAATGCGACGAGTGTGTTGAGCAATACCTGAGGGAGGTCCAGACATTTGTCGCAGGTAAAAAGAACCTTGTGCTGGTGGAGACATCAGCTCGAGCATCTGTTAATGTCGACCTCTGTTTCAATGCTCTGACACAGCAGATGGACAAAACTCGAGGAAAACCCAAAATCATCTCTTATTTGGAAGCGTACAAAGCCCAGAGACAATTAGTAGCTGCGGTCACAGATAGGTTCGAAAAACTCATTGTTCAAACTGTCAGAGACTATCACACGAGCTGGAAAATTGTGAGCAATAAATTGAAAAGCCACCCAGACTATGAAGAGTACATCAATTTAGAAGGCACCAAAAAGGCTAGGAACACCTTTTCAAAGCACATAGAACAGCTAAGACAAGAGCATATTAAAAGGCGTAGGGAAGATTATCTTACCAGCCTGCCAAAAATTCTAAATAAGTTGCTTAACAACCTGGAGGAAATTGAGACCCTGAGCTGGACCGAGGCTCAGAACCTTATGAAGAGCAGGCC